>MU857737.1:11018-69860 GCA_033296725.1 Corynascus novoguineensis | reverse complement strand
AACAACAACAACAACAACAACAACAACAACAACAACAACAACAACAACAACAAGCGTACCCGGCAGCATACGCGGGTGGCTCGGGCGTGTTGATGGGTATGAACCCGCTCCTGCTGAACCGTGGCGCCGAGCGGCACCTCGAGAGCGACCAGGTGCCGCTCACGAGCGGGGGTCGCGAGCTTGACGACTTCTCGCAAGGGTTCCATGCCGCGCTAGGGCGGATTGGGGAAGAGGACGAGGAGGACGAGGAAGAAGACGAGCGCCAGAGCCGGGCCCGCGGGTACGGCGGAGGTGGTTACCAGGGGCCATATCGGGATCATGTCGGAGGGACGGGGGACAACAATGGTGGGGGTGGGATTGTTGAAGGAGGTACACTTGAGGGTGATGGCTCTGGAAAGCCGCTCTGGCAGCAGAACCGGAGACAAAGTCGAAATCTGATGTGGATGTGAGCAATTAGCTTCTGCGTGGCCGATGTAGAGTTTGCTTAGCGGGCGGCGTCTAGCAAAACTTGGGTTGTGTCGTTTGGGGTGGTTTGTTCGGAAGCGGGGAGCATATTTCAATTTTTTTTTTTTTGTTGGGCGGCGTCGACGGTTCAGGAAGCGTTTTGGTGTACATATTCACCAGCGATTTATACGCGCATGTATATACATAGATACATACATACTTGATCATGAACTAATGAGGATGATGTTGAAAGATGCCCTGGCGCTCGCCAGCATGGTGATTCTAAACCTCTCGATCTTGGCTGACTTTGAAAGCAGGAAACGCTGTTATTTAGACGCAGACAGGTGCAGATACCCTTGTATCCCACACGAGAAGCCGGCGGTGTAATGAGCTGCGTGCCACCGGGTTCGCCACGTCGCTGTGCCAAATGGAAGCGGTCAGGTCCGAAAGAGATGGTGCTATGGTGGCGGAAGGAGACCGGTGTACCCCGATTCCCTTCCGTTTGATGTATGAGGCCGCGATGTCAACGGGGGTAATCTTGAATACCGTTGTACATGGCCAGCATCAATACCTCATCGTCGGTCTGACCAGCGCCTGAACCAGCAGCAGGTCGTGGTTACGAAGACGGCTTTTGTGAGACGCCTGAGCATGGTGGATTGAGAAACAGCTCCCCTTCACTACCTCATATTCTTACGCGGCCTCTTACAAAGGACCGAAAGCACGCCCACGAGGATCCGGTCCGGAATGGAATACGTGCGCAAGGCTGAGACAAGAGGACACATCGAGGCCCGATGTTGAAATGTTGCGTCGGGGAAATGATGGTGCGACACAACAAAAGGAGCAACAACAACAAAAGAACAACAAACAACTGCGGACATTACGGCAATTGTGAGACAGGGCTTGCGGCGTGTCCGTGTAGCGCCGAACAGCCCCACCGGCCCGTGCCGCCTCGTTTGGTTCCAAACTTCCGGCTCGGGACAGTTCCGGTGCCTTATCCGTACACTAGTGCACGTACACAACAACACCGGGTTCTCTTAGAGAGCCAGGGGCAATCTTCAGTCCTGGTAAATCGGACTACGACTGCCAAACAATCACTCCAATCATATGATCGCCTTGCCACGTCCAGATGGTGACGTCACACGGTCTCGCGTCAAGTTCTTGCACACATGCAACTTGGCACAACCAGCGTGCCAACTATACATCACGAGCTGAGGATAGACAGACAAAGACGAGATGGGCGAGCATGGCAAGATGAACGGTTGACGGTGGTGGGGTTTTGGCTCCTCCACCCTACCAGTACCTCGGGTGCCTCGGGTTGTGTTGCTGTCGCCAAGATCCACCGAGCGAATCGAAACGGAAAAGTTGAAGAGCGGGGACAGCGACCTACACTGACGTCTTCAGTGGGATATATTTAAGACTGATGACCGCAAGGTTTTAGCCTAATCGGTTCATCAAAGCTCATTTGAACGTTCAAGCACCTCTAGAACACCCCATCGCCATTTCAACGACCACAATTGACCCATCGCTGCCTACAATGTCAACCTCCCGCAAGATTCTCGTCGTCCTCACCTCCCACGACAAGCTAGGCGATACAGGAAAGCCCACAGGCTGGTACCTGGTGAGCCAATGTCCTTCATGATTCTCATCCTGCATTGGAACGAATCCAGACAACCCACTAACAGTATCATTTCTCTCTTCCAACAAAGTCCGAATTAGCTCACCCATATGACGTCCTCGCGTCCCGCGGCTACTCCATTACCCTCGCTTCCCCCGCGGGCGGCGCCGCGCCGCTGGACCCTTCGTCGGTCGAGGCGGCGTCGTCGGCCAACGACGCCGTCTCGCGGTCCTTCCTCGACGGGAAGAAAGACCTCTGGGAGTCGACTCAGCCGCTCGCCTCGTTTCTCGACCGCGCCGGCGAGTTTGACGCCCTCTTTTTCCCCGGCGGCCACGGCCCCATGTTCGACCTAGCGAGGGACCCGACCTCGCACGCGGTGGTGCGCCAGTTCGCTGCGGCGGGCAAGGTCATTGCTGCTGTTTGCCACGGCCCCGCGGCGCTGGCTAACGTGCGCACCGATACCGGGGACGAGTATCTCCTGCGCGGGAAGCGGGTGACGGGGTTCACCAACGCCGAGGAAGCCTCGGTTGGGCTTGACGCTGCCATGCCTTTCTTGCTCGAGGACCGCCTGCGCGAGGTTGTGGGCGAGCAGGGGGCTTTCGAGAAGGCCGACGAGATGTGGGGGGCCAAAGTGGTGGTGGACGGGAAGATCGTCACAGGCCAGAACCCGGCCAGCGCCGCGGGCGTTGCCCAGGCCATTGTGGACCTTCTAAACCAGTAGCTGGCGTAACTGGTCAGGTGGTTAAGCGGTTGCGCTTTGCACTTTTGCTTTCACTTTGAGGGTTAAGAGGTTCGTCCTTTCTCTAGGATGATCTACATCCGGGTCTTAGTCGCGGTGAAACCAAAGGGTGCACGATCCACTCGGGGCTCAACGGTTCACCTCAGACGTCCGCTTGGGCTAGGTCCTGATAATAGGAATTGCAATGCTTTTGATTCGGAAGAGAGAGAACCACCCGCAACCTGACTGAGATGTCCCTATTCGCAATATCACTTCATACCTGCCCTCATGTCTGGAAAGTCTTCCCAACTCGGTGAGCTAGCACCCGAGACTACCCCCCCTTCGCTCTCCACAAAGCCCTCCTGCATCTCAAAGGTGACATCACACAGAAGATCCTCTAGAGGGAAGAGCATGCTAGTAGGCGTCTTCTCCTTGCACTTGGCGCAGGTGCCCCCGTAATTCTCGCGGATGTGGGCTGCCCAGAGGAGCCTGTCATCGACCTGGCCGCCCTTCCAGCCGTTGTTCTTGGCATTTGCTGACAACTCGGCATCGGTTGCCGTGATATATTGAAGTCCCGAGATGATTTCGAGGAGCGATTTATTCATCCTACTCCGCGGGTAGAGCCCCGACCAGAGGAGGAACACGTTGAGTGCCGCTATGCGGTTGGTGTTGCAGGTCATGTTGGCGCAGGGGTGGCAGCCTATGCCGACGGTCCACTTGAGGAGGGATTGCTGAGCGGCGGCGAGAACTCGGTCCAGAACGTGATTGCGTGTATCTACGATGGTATCTGTATGATGTTAATATCCCTTTCCCAAACTCAACACATGGTACGCAGAAAAGAGAAATGTAGGTCACTTACCTATCACCATGCTCGCACAACGAACCCTCCTCTCATCCGGCCCGACCAACACTCCCTGCCCCCTCTCCCCGTCCTCCCCGACTCGGCAAACATACGCCATACGTCCAACCACGGCCCGGAACTCGTCGGTCCACCCAAACGCCAGACATGCCTCGGCCGCTCTCTCCAGCGTCTCCGTCACGGTACCCGCGGCGACGCCTTTTCGCACCCCCTTATTCATCGCCAATGACGCCGCTGGCCACCAGCAATCTATCCATCTCCTCCATTCTGCCACCGACGCCGCGATCAACCGCCCCATCACCTGCTCCCTCAGCCGCGTCATCACCCCCCAGTCGTCGTCGACTAAGCCGCCGTCAAAGGACCGGAACTGATGCAGCCTGCCAAGCCGCCACAGCACATCAATGTCGACGTCCACAACCCCAGAACCCTGGTTGAAATCGCCGTCGTGCATGGCTCGCAGGAGGGCGTACAGCGCCCCGAGGTGCGCCTCGCACTCGTCCCGTGGCCAGGTTGCGGCGCCGGGGATGCGCGCCGTCAGGTCAATGGCCACGCGGCTGGTATTGTGTATGTTGTCATTGTTGTTGTCATTGTTTTCATTTTTGTCTGGGTAAGAAGGGGAGGTGGAGGTGCTGATAGCGGTGATGGTGCGGGACCAGGTGGCAGCAAAATGGCGCCCAACTGGCGCGGCGACGAGGAACGTACGGTGGCAGGGACCGAGGGTGATGGCCAGGGTTGTGGCGTCGTCAGCGGTGGGAGCAAGGAGGATGGTGGTCTTGATGGTCTTAGTAGTGGCGGTGGTGGCGCTGGTGGTGGCAGTGGTGATGGTTGGTGTAGCGCGGCTTGTCGAGGATGGAAGGTCTGAGGGGCGTGGCTGCCTGCCTGATGTTGGTTCTATCATCACCTGGCTGGCACTGTCGGAAAAAACGCTCTCATCTCTGCCAGGACTGGCAGTAGCGAGCGGGCAGGGAGACTTGTTGATTCCACTCCTCCTCCTCCTCCTCGACGCCGGACTCATGACGCCCTCACTCGTGCTAGGAGCCGTGGTACCATCACTACTAGCACCACTAACCGGGTAGGAGATTGTGCTTACGATCGAACGAGAATAGGAGACCATGGATTTGTCGACGGCGTACTCAGCCGGACTGCCCCATTGGACACCCGGCTGCCTGGGTGGGCTGGAGTTGGCGTTGACGGCTGGTTGGTGACTTGTGTAGTTTGTCCCACTTGTAAAGGGAGTTTGGGGCTGATGGTGGTAGCTATGTCCTGGAAAGGTGGGCTGGGGCTTGTGTTGGGCACCTTTGCGGCGCCACGGAGGGATGGTCGGCCAGCGAGTTCCATGAGGGGTTCCTTGAGCGGAAGTGTTTGCCCGGCGCTCATAAGGGTGGTAGTGCCGGGGGTCCGATGAGGAGCCCGGGCCCATGCTACCCGGCGGGTTGCAGGCCCGACCACGGTTGTTGAATGTTGGCGCGCCGTCCCCCAAGTTGGTAAAAACAGGGCGTGGAGGAAGGTTTGCCATGTCGAAACCGGCTGAGGAATGACTCGTGTGTGTTGTAGACAATGGCAAGTAAATGGGCAACTCTGAAGACAAATAATAGCATCAATAATCTGGGAATGAGTGGTGATATGCGAGGTGAAAGAGCCAGGTTCCCGGCTTGTTCAACGAGTTGAACCATCTTTAGGAGCCGGGGAGTGGCAGCGCTTTGGCATTATCACAGTTGGATGATAAGAGGAACCAGCACAATGCTAATCGAATGTTGCATGCTGCAATCTTATTGTGTGCTCGGAAAGTCGACCATACAAAGCAGGCACCGAGTAGACCTTCCTGTGCATTTTCACAACTTGGGACAAAAGCAAATCCACCTCTGTCCTGGTCTGATATAGAAAGATGGGATATGACTGCAGGATCCAGCTTCACCACAAAACATACAACTGAGTCCAAAGGGCCGATGCTGGCTGAGAAAACCGAGGACACCTGGCACTCTGAGAAGCCACCCCTCGCTTTTCGGCCTTAAGTTCTCGCCGGGCGCTGGTTTCGTCAGCTTTCCTCTGAATCTAATCCTATCTAATTATGACAAGCAGGGAAAGAAGGACCCTTTATTGGCAGAGCTAAGTACAGCAGATCACGGGTACTGCTTGAGAAATCAGGGAGAGGGAGCAGCGCCATTACCCATACTTTGTAGAAACGTAGCCACACAACGCCAATCTCAGCCGCCGTTATTACTACCTAAAAAACTGCATACTTAATGTCCGCTAAAGAGCGTTGACCGGCATATCTTCCTGCGCTGCAGGAGACACACAAGGCTGGCGCTCTTTGACAACGACCCCTGAAAACCAAACAAACACTAAAAAGTGGGGTTCTGGAACAAGCATTCTGTGGCGAACTCGTCCTCAACTCAGTCTTGGATCCACATGAGCGCCACGTGCAAGCAACTGCAATTTGCTCCAGAGCAGTCGTGCACAGACCAGCCACCCGGTGTATAAATACGTCTCCCGCCCGCCAAATTCTGGAATTCTTTTCTTTTCTTCTTTAGCTCTCTTTGCCTTTTGGCTTAGATCAAGTGTAGTATCTGTTCTTTTCAGTTTAATCTCTGAAACTGCTCTACGGAGTAGATTTTGTGATTAAATTAATTTTTGTCCCTCGAGACTCAGTCCCCTCGGCTTGCCGAGCCTGAGTCTCACTGTGTCTCCGGTATTACACTGCCTCCGGACGACGCGAACATGCTTTTTCATTGCAAGCTCGGGCATTACTCGGGCTGCGAGGAAGAAGTTATTTTTTTTTTTTTTGGCTTGTAGGTGTTGTGCATTGCCTCGCGTATTTGTCAGGTTAGCTTGACCTCTCTTTACCTGGCTCCCAACGACCTCGCAATGTCGGACAGTGACAGTGACAGTGGCGAAGGCTTAGAGTCAAATTTTTGAACTCGGTTGAGTCGACAGTCTTCTTTCATAGCCTTGGACTGGACTACAAAATGGCCGATTATCACTCGATTCCGCAGTCGGAGGAGATGTCGGTAGTCCTACCGAATGAGGGCAGCAACCTTCATTGCATTTTACCGTATCTGGAAAGCCAGTCAACAAAGCGAGCAAACTATGGTTAGTCCGTCACCACAGTGCTTCCTGGGCTTCTGTGTAGATGCTAGTGCGTAATTTCAATGCCTCGGTGGGATAGATGACCCATGCGTGTGTTGTGCTCTGGCGGAGCACATTGTCTACAACCCCGCATATTCTTAGCGCCTGGAAAGATGGCTTCTTTAGCAGTGATTCCTGACGGTTGAGCGAGCCAACACAATTCACACGAATCGATACTGTTGAAGAAGTTGTGGAAGAATGTCTGCCGGGGATGCTGCTGCCGCTTTCCGGCTCGCTAACAGAGCGGGTTACAACACGTTCACATGCGCCAATGGGAGTTCTTCGAGCAATCACTTGCTAACCCTTGGAGGCCGGATTACCCTGATGGAGTGTCAGTTAAGTAGCCGTTAAGGAGTAGACGGATGCCGTCTGACCAAGAGCAGGGTCAACCTGAGCGTAGCCGAGAATTCTCTCATGCATCGAGAAGTTGTCGAGTCCATCGAGAAGAGTGCTGCCGTTGAACCTGTGCACCATCTCACGTATGGTTTGGGGCCGAAGGGCTCTCCACGGTTGAGACTAGCCCTTGCGTCGTATCTCAACAGAAGTTTCCAACCCCGAGAAGCCGTCCAGCACGAGGACATCCTAGTGCTGCCTGGCGTGACTTCAGTCATCGACAACCTCACATGGTCCATATGCAATGAGGGGCAAGGCATCCTCATTCCACAACCTTTCTACTCAAACTTCTTTGTGGACATCGCAACCCGTGCCCGAGCCGTCATCATTCCAGCCCTATTCCAGTCCCTCGAGGGCTACAAGGGGTTCGATGATATTTTCGACCCAAACATGAACCGGAAGGCGTTCGAGGAGGCGCTTCAAGGAGCCGAGGAGAAAGGCATCAGGATTCGAGCCGTGATACTGACCAAGTAAGCTGGTCAATCCGCCTCTGTTCCGGGACCTTTACTGACACCTTATGTCAGTCCCCATAACCCCTTGGGAAGGTGCTATCTAAAGTTCTCGAAACTACCGGCCAGGTGACGAATGCAACTGACACTGAGGATTAGCCGGTTGAGACAATCAAGGAGATTGCCAGCTTTTGCGGCCGCCATGGCCTTCACCTCATAAGCGACGAAATCTACGCAAAATCGGTCTTCGTAAACCCTCGGGCCCCAAGTCCGGTACCGTTCACGTCCGTCCTGGCTTTGGACCTGACCGACCGGATCGACTCGCATCTGGTGCACGTCGCATATGGAGCAAGCAAAGATTTTTGTGCCAATGGTTTGCGGCTGGGCATGTTGCACACCAGAAACCAAGGGCTCTTGGCTGTAATTGCCGGGACCAGGTTGGTCATGCACCTTCTGTGAGGATAATGCACGTCTCAAAACTTACACTGGTAGCAGCATGCTTGCCTGGCCGCCCTACATCATCCAAGACGTCTGGGCCAAAATGCTCGAGGACGAAAATTATACCAACAGATTCCTGGAGACGAACCAGCGGCTCATGGCTATACAGTATGCTTCTGCCACACGGTTCTTGGACGATCACGGGATCGCGTATTACACGAATTCGTAAGACTCTTTAAAGACCCTCGTAGGTATGTAATGAGAAGGATCATGAAGTTAATGAGGGATAGGAATGCCGGCATGTTCATTTGGATGGACCTCAGGAAATACCTGCGAGGCACGAAGAAGATCGAAACCCTGTCGCTTCATCAACTGACACCCCAGGAGAAGGAAGAATTCCAGCGGCGCGAAGTAGAGATGGGCAACCGGTTCTTTGCGAACAGGGTCGGAGTCGCACTGGGGACTAACTTCTTCACTGAGGAACTGGGATGGTTTCGCTTAACATTCACCGTGTGCCAGGATGCTCTTGATATTGGTCTTCAAAGGATGGTGCAGACATTGCAAGAAATCGAGCAGCTGGGTTGGTAGGTCTCAGTGATGCTACTCACAGAAAATCAGTAGTTACCTGTAAATGAGAACATGAAAGTGCTTGGAAGCGGCACGCTTGGCGCACTCAATTAAGCCAGAGAAACTTGGTGATTGGCTGACACGCCGTCTGGCTACCCCACGCGACGCGACCGCGGGGCAAGCGGAATTGTGGTTTTAGTGTATGGATAGGTATCTTATCTCCGGCCTTCCCCCCCCAATTGCATCACCCAAAGGGAGCTCCCGCGAGCTCTAAACTCGGCGAATGTAAACACCAAAATTCCTTAGAACAGACCCGCTGTCGCCATTCTCTGTCGAAATGGCCTACATAGCCCCCATTCACCGCCCTAGCAGCGTACGGCATGCCCTGCGCAGCTATCTCCTCTCCGACGAGGAGGAGAGCTTGGTGCTTGCGTACGTACCAGAGATCCCGCTCTTGCTGCTAGAGGTCAAAGATAGCCAATACTCACATAAATGAGGGATAGAAAGGCCAACCGACTAGAGATATGGCGACTCTCAGAGGGAACGCTTACCCTGGCCTCCTCGAAAGTGGTCAACGGCACCATCTCGATCCTCCAGAAGCTCCGACCAAAAGATTCCAGGACTGACCTGCTCTTCGTCGGCACCGCCCGGTTCGAATACTTTACGCTCGCTTGGAACCCGGACACGTCACAACTAGACACAGTAGACCCCTTCAAAGACCCGGGTGAGCGCCACATGCGAGATTCACAGAGCCAGGACCGATGCCTGGTCGACCCAACAGGACGGTACCTCGCCATGCATTTGTGGGAGGGGGTGCTGACCATGATGCGACTGGGCGAGAGGAAGAACAAGATGGTGCTCACCTGGATGGACCAGGTCCGTCTGTCGGAGCTCTTCATCAAAGCGAGCACCTTCCTCTACACCGAGACGGGGCACCCAAAGATCGCCTTCCTTTACCAGAGTCGGGCAGACTCAGGCGACGCGAAGCTGGCGACCTACCGGATGACGACGGATGACCGGAACACAGAGGCATCCAAGTTTAATCCCGATCGCGACAGAGAGATTGACACGGACGTGCCCGACCCGAGCGCATCCATGCTGATACCGGTGCGGAAGGTCGAAGAGGGAGTCAAGCGGCACAACGTGCGCAATGTCGAATCGGCCAAGGCGCACATTGGCGGTCTTGTCGTCGTGGGCGAGACGAGGCTGCTTTATATTGACGAGGTCACAAAGGCGACAGTGGAGTCGGCCCTCAAGGAGGCGTCCATTTTCGTGGCTTGGGCCGAATACAACGAGGTCAACTACTTCCTGGCTGACGACTATGGGAACCTGCACCTCCTTACCCTCGTGACGGAAAGTTCGGACAGCGTTGTGGTGACGGGGATGGACGTCAACTTGATTGGGAAGACGTCGCGGGCCAGCCACCTGGTGTATCTCGGGAACGACCTCCTGTTTGTTGCCTCGCACTATGGCGACAGCCAGTTATTCCGTCTTGATCTCCAGAATGAGGACCCAAAGGCCCTTCTGCAATTGGTCCAGGCGCTCCCGAATATCGGTCCCATCTTGGACTTTGCCGTCATGGACATGGGCAACCGGGGCGACGAAGGCCAGCTGGGGAATGAGTATTCGTCCGGCCAGGCCCGGATCGTTACTTGTAGCGGCGTTCACAAAGACGGGTCACTCCGGAGCGTTCGAAGTGGTGTTGGTTTGGAGGATATTGGCATTCTTGCCGACCTGGAGCACTGCCGGGGCCTCTTCTCTCTCAAGACCTATGGCACTCCTAAGGCCGACATCTTGGCCGTGTCATTCCTAACTGAGACACGTGTATTCAAGTTTGATTCACAAGGTGAAGTGGAGGAGCTGGAGTCATTCTCAGGATTCGCTCTTAATCAGCAAACCTTACTAGCGATGGATCTCCAGGGCGGGCGACTTCTCCAAGTCACACCGGCTGCTGCCACCCTTTTGGATTCGGAAAGTGGCCTCACAATTGCGTCCTGGGGGCCCGGCGCTGAGAGGAGCATTATCAACGCGTCAGCAAACTCCAAGTCGCTCCTATTGTCTGTCGACGGGACTGAGCTTGTGTCCTTGAGCATCATCAGTGACGACCTAAGGGTCGTGCGGGAAAGGGACATCAGTCAACAGGACCAGGTTGCGTGTATTCATGTGCCCACACAGCCAGACAACGTCGGCGTCGTCGGTTTTTGGTCGTCCGGAACTGTTTCCATCATCGACCTGCACACGCTTGAACCAACACACGGAGAGTCGCTCCGCAGTTCTCAGGACGACGCATCCATCCCTCGCGACCTCGCTCTCGTTCAGATCCTGCCGCCTCACGTATCCGGACCTACGCTGTTTGTCGCGATGCAAGACGGCAACGTCATCACCTTCAACATTGCCAAAGACCTCGCCCTGACTAACAGGAAACGCGTCATTCTCGGCATGCGCCAAGCGCGATTCCACCTGCTTCCCCAGCCCGACGGCATCCATAGTATTTTCGCCACAACCGAGCACCCCAGCCTTATCTACGGCTCCGAGGGTCGCATAGTCTACTCGGCGGTGACAGCCGAGGAAGCTACCTACATCTGCCCCTTTGACACCCTAGCATTCCCCGACTGCATCGTTCTCGCGACTGACAAGCAGCTTAAGATCTGCCACATCGACCGTGAGCGCCGCACGCACGTTAGGCCGCTGCCCATGAACGAAACGGTCCGGCGCATCGCCTACTCACCCAAGGAAAAGGTTTTTGGCCTTGGATGCATCCGCCGCGAGCTGGTGGCGGGCGAGGAGGTGGTGCAGTCGTCGTTCAAACTCGTTGACGAGGTCATTTTTGACCGTGTTGGTCGCTCGTTCCCGCTGGGGTCCCCGTCCTACACAGAGCTCGTCGAGTGCGTCGTGCGCGCCGAGCTGCGCGACTCGTATGGCAACCCTGCCGAGCGCTTCATCGTCGGCACCAGCTTCCTGCCGGACCCGGACTACGCCCCGGGTACCAACGTGCGCGGCCGCATGCTCTTCTTCGGCATCGACGCCGACCGCAACCCCTACCTCATCCTGAGCCACGAGCTCAAGGGCGCCTGTCGCTGCCTGGCCGTCATCGAGGACTCGGGTCACGGTGGCGGCCCCGCCATCGTCGTGGGCTTGACCAAGACGGTCGTCGTGTGCCGGTACGAGGAAACGTCGAGCACAACGGGCGAGGTCACACGCCTCGCGACGTACCGGCCCTCGAGCTTTACGGCCGAGATCTGCGTGCGCGGCAACATGATCGCCGTCGCGGACCTGATGAAGTCGGTTTCACTCGTCGAGTACGTCCCCGGCGGGGGCGATGGAGGTGCGGCGCCGCGGCTGGTCGAGAGGGCGCGGCACTTTGGGACCGTGTGGGCGACCGCGGTCGGGTTCGTGCAAGACGACGAGGAGGGCGGTTGGCTCGAGGCGGACGCGGATGGGAATTTGGTGGTACTGAGGCGCAACGCCGAGGGCGTCACGGCCGAAGACCGGCGGCGCATGGAAATCACGAGCGAGATCAACCTGGGCGAGATGGTCAACCGGATCCGGGAGGTAGAGGTCGAGACAACGCCCGGGGCTCTGATCGTGCCCAGGGCTTTTTTGGGGACTGTAAGTGATATAACCCTCCAATGCTGGAACATGAGTCAACCTGCGGCTGTTTTACTGATTTGGACGATTCAGGTCGAAGGCGGTATTTACATGTTTGGGACGGTCGCGCCCCACGTTCAGGATCTGTTGTTGCGATTCCAAGGAAAACTGGCCGGTGTCCTCAAGACAGCCGGGGATATTGAATTTAGGACGTACAGGGCGTTCAGAAATGCCGAGCGGGAAGCGGACGGCCCGTTCCGCTTCTTGGATGGGGAGCTGTTGGAAAGATTCTTGGACGTGGATGAAGCCACGCAGGAGACCATCTGCAAGGGGTTGGGCCCGACAGTTGAGGATATGCGGAATATGGTGGAAGAACTTCGGCGAATGCATTAGTGGGGATTACTAGGTGAGATATGTTCTTCGCAACGCAAAAAGAGCTTTATAAGGCATCCTATTCTCTCGAGCCTCACTGCGCTTTTCTATGAACTCGGGCAACTCAAATAAAAGAGTCCCCCCGATTCCACCTACCGCTTCCAACCCGGTAGCGCCCACCTCGCCATATTCTCGCACCATATTAAGTCCTCTGCAGTTAGCTTTTATTGGGCTCAGACCCTATCGTGCCGCTCAGCATGTTCTCTAAGGCCTATATTTCGCCGTCATCCAAATTTTACTCGCAAGTTCCGGCCGTCTCGCCCCGGCCCATACCTCACTTTCGCTGATGAAGCCGCCGGAATGCGGGAGTGTAGATACGGGTATGTATCTCCTAATGCTTCCACAAACAGTAGTCATTGAAGAAGTCGCCTCGATTGACCCACTTGTCCCACCAGCGCTGCGGTGGCCGGTTCATGGTGTTGGTTATCTCCCAAATAATACCACAGTCATCTCCAGTGAAGGCCTCGAAGAGAGAGTGATCGCCGAGCACGCTGTAGAGGTGGACTCCGAAAGTCCAGACATCAACGGCCATACATGATGGGCTCGTCGAAGAAGGCTTCAGGGGGGGGGGGGTGGAACCAGGGCAGGCGTGTAGGGCTTTGCGAACGATGGCTCTTCAGCGACAATGGGAGCGATGCCGTAATCGCTATATCGACTTGAGCCTCTACAACCTGGTTGGCGCCCGTTATGATGTACAGAGGATAGGCGGCATGAGGTGGGGTGTGGGCTTGGGTCCGGCAGTAGACGTTAGATATCTATACACTTCGCGAGATTGGAAAGGTTTTGCTGGCTACGGGAAATCACCACTGAAAAGGGACAACAACTGGTAAGGTACCAAGGAAGAGAGTGACGATTTTGGCAAGAACGGGCGAGGCGTGCCCTGGTTTTAGAGCAAAGCGACCATGATTTGTTGCCAAACAGTTAGACTATGTAACCTAATAAATTCGACTAAAGGTTGTAGTGTAGCTTGAAACCCACGCGGGAAGTTTGCAATTTTGACCCTAAATGTTGCCATGTTGTGCTTTCTCATTGACTTCTCCATATTCATTAGGAACTTTATTTGACCCGGTTGAAAGGGCAAGTTTGGATAGTTACCTCTCGCGGCTTGTGGTTTACAACGGCGACACATATCTTCAGATATGCCAGGGATGTCCTTACCAAATGCCGCGATACTCAACGCCTTGTTCCTCTGTTTTTTCTTTTCTTTTTTTTTTTTTTTCTTGTACTATACTGTGGCGCGAAGCTGTTGGCGTTGAGTGGTTGTTACCGGTTGAATGATGCTATTGTTTGCCTCACAAGGCACTTGGCTCATCCAGGCAGTCCCGGCTTGCTTGACACCCGGCTGCGGGAGAAGCCGGAGTGGCAAACAGCCAATCAAATGACGGCTAATTGTCCCGAGTCGTGCCTCAGGCCGCAACTGCTTCATGTCCGTAGGGAAAATGTGGAGCCGGCGCTCGGCCCAGAAACAGCCAGTTGCCTTTCGCTGAAAAACCTCAGTCCACGGGACTCGGCCGACGTCGACACCATTACCACCGAATCCTCGCCGCTCCCGTTTCCCTTCCCCCTCCGCGCGCGGATCACAAGCGACGGCAATCACCCTCATCGCGCCGAAAAACCCCGATCCGACTTTTTCAATTCGCACACACCGACAATGGCGCCTCTCCAGACCATGTCGCGCGCCCTCGCGCGGTCCGCCGCCAGCTCCGGCCGGCTCCCGGCCACCACCGCCGTCCGCGCCGTGAGCACGACGCCCGCCCTCCGCGAGTCGTCGTCCACCTACGAGAGCCCTTTTAAGGGCCAGCCCAAGAACAAGGTGCCCGACTTCTCCAAGTACATGGCCAAGAGGCCCCCCAGCTCGAATGCGCTGTTTTCCTACTTCATGGTCGGCACACTCGGCGCCATCTCGGCCGCGGGCGCCAAGTCGACCATTCAGGGTGAGTCCTCTCTGTTTTTTTGCAGGCGAATTGATGCGATTGGGAAGCCAATTGGGTTGAAGGGGTTGATTGTTGCGAGGTTGCGGGGATCCGGAATTTGAATTCGGGGTCTGACGTGCGGGTGCCAAAACAGAGTTCCTCGTCAACATGTCCGCTTCCGCTGATGTCTTGGCTATGGCCAAGGTCGAGGTTGACCTCAACGCCATTCCTGAGGGCAAGAACGTAAGGATCGTTTTTTTTTTTAACTTGTGGCATGCTTTGGGGTGGAATAGCCTTGGCGCTAACAAAATGATGCAGGTCATCATCAAGTGGCGTGGCAAGCCCGTCTTCATCCGCCACCGCACACCTGCCGAGATCGAAGAGGCCAACAGCGTCAATGTTGCCTCATTAAGAGACCCCCAGGCTGACGCTGACCGTGTTAAGAAGCCCGAGTGGCTTGTCATGCTGGGTATGTTTTCGAGCACCGGGTTGGCATGTGATGATGAGTGGCGGAAGAAGAGAGCTAACAAGCCGAATCAGGCGTCTGCACACACTTGGGTTGCGTGCCCATCGGTGAGGCCGGCGACTTCGGCGGGTGGTTCTGCCCCTGCCACGGTTCCCACTACGACATCTCGGGCCGCATCAGGAAAGGACCCGCCCCGCTGAACCTCGAGGTCCCGACATACGACTTCACTGACGACGGCAAGCTGGTCGTCGGTTAAAGGACGACCGATCTTCCCCCCCCCCCCCCCCCCCCCCAAATAACGCGAGCGAGATGGAGAAGGAAGGGTGGTGTATTAGTACAGAACGGGGTTCGGGCGAAACAAAAGAGCGCGTTCGCAGGGGTTTTCCGGTTGCAAGCGCCGCCTTATAGACCATAAACCACGGAGCAAGCCTGACTGCTGCTTGAGTTTGGGCACATTTTCCTTTTCCGCTTTAGCCTTCCTCCCCTTAGACGTTGTTCTCTGGCCAAGTTGGTTGTACAAAAGACGAAAAAAATACTGGAAACGTTCTCTGAAGAGGCGTCGTGATTGTCATTTGCTCACCGTTCGCGCAGAGCAACCTGGAGAAAATGGGAGGGTGCGCACCTTGGTTCGAGTTTCTCGTCTCACGCCGGCACTCCTCGGAGAGGGGGTACTGGGCGGAAGATTGGCTCGATAGGCTCATGATTGTAACTTGCGTGCCAAACATCGATACAAACGGTTGGTCCGTGATGCTTGACGGCATGAAAAAGATAGACGCTCAGTGCTGGTGCGCAATGTCTGGCACCTGGGTGATATGTTCGGCTCCAAAGGCTCAGATTCAGATCACAAGAGGTATGATCATCTTCGGCAAGGCATAGCAGTAGATCGAGTGAAATGACATGGAGGCAACAGTTTCATGCCATCGTACGCCGTCCACTGGCCGATAGCAGGGCAGAGCTTATGTGCCGATCATACAGTGCCTTTGTGGGATGACGTTTATGATAGTGCTCCTCGACAGGTTTGATGCAGGCTGGCCACCCGGCATACTCACTGCATCGTGCATCGGGCAACGTAGTGCCGGCGTCATGCCCGGGGCGGCGTTTCATGCTTCGGTGGCACCAGGCCGCATCACCGATTTAGTAGAGCGTACCTGAGCGGAAATCACTTGTATCATTTTTCATGGTACAAGGACTTACGGGAGTGTCGAATCCGATCTGACCGGCGCGTATCTACCACGACCTCATGAACTGTTAAGGTACTTGCACATGCGCGTACACCGTCGTCTTCCGTAGAATCAGAGTCTGAATGTACAGGTAAAACCGCCAGGCGAACGCTACGTTGTCTGCGTCGCCAAGAACGAAACAACTGAACTGAGGGGATCGTCGGCTCGACTCGCCGTCGACCCGTTTCGCGCTCTCGCGTCCTATTTTCTTCGTCTGATGTTGCTGCCAGGCTTTGGGAATACATCCCCTGTCTCAATCAGGCTCAATCGAGATCGGAGGTATAATTTCAGACGCATTGAGTGCAAGCGTGGGCGCCTTGCCCCGTACGGAACGAGGCGCTAAAGTCGCTGTGAGGCAACGAAGGTGCTTCTGTTGCGTCTGAAGAAGTTTCCGGCGCTTGGCCCATTCGAAGCCCCTGCTAACAGTTTCGCAGGTAGATTCTGCAGCATCTGAGATAGCGCGGCGAACTCGAGGGCCATCCAGATCTCATTTGGGTCTGTGCATCATCAGCAGCGAACGTTTTTGGCGTTTCCATTGAAGCGACAGGGGCAGTGGCATCCTTGCAGAAGCCCCAGGGTTTGGATGGGGCGTAACCCAGATCCGGCAGTTTCCTGTCCTGCCACTGGCCTGCATGCGGCTCCTGCGCAGGGTGTCAGGGAAAGATGAGACACGGCCTGTGCCATGTCTCGTCTGATCCGATACCGAACCGTCCCAAGCGAAGCCGCGCCATGGAATTGATTCCATCCCCTCCGAGAACGAACGCGTTACCGAAGTAGATGTGTTAGGCCCAGTCGATTTGTTGTGCAGCTCAAGTTCTGATATGTGCCTTCCTTATGGTGCGAGGTCGCGAGCGTGACTTCTCCGGTTGTCTCGAGTTCGCTAGGCAAGAGCGGGTGAATGCTCCGGCTTGCATGGAGGAAGCAGCATTGGCATCAATTCTCCCTCTGGTCACTCTTTCAACCAGATGTCACACAAACGCATCGAAGGAAACTCGATCATGCTCTTGAGTTGCTGCGAATGCGCGGTCTGAAGATTTGCCAAGTGGCAGATCAGAGACAAGCTTATACTCGTTGGGTGTCACCAAGCGAGCAAGCGTCTCTCGAAAGAAGCAGCAAAAGGCCGTGCTGAGCTCCCGGCACCCCCTTTGGCGCCTGCCTTGGGTCAGACCAAGCATGTTGAACACCCCTTGATGGCTGGCCCGTTCCGGAGTTGGGTCGAGCCGACGACACTTCCCCAGGGAAACGGCCCAGCTACGACGCATCGACGAAAACAGCCCTGTCTTGGCCACTTCCCGCGCTTCCTGATCGCCGGCAGACGGATGCGTAGCGAGCGAGCGGGTGAGGATCTCATGGCCCTTGTCCATCATGAGACGTAGCACCAAGCTTGGCCGACCAGCTTCCTTGCCATGGGCGTCTCTCTGGGTACGTCTCACGCCGTAGTATATGAGTCCGCTGGCCAACCCATGGAGCAGTGTCGTGTTTCTTCTCTCATCAAGCTTCTTCCATCTTCATTCCATTCTTTCCAGTTCTGTGAACTCCTTGTTTTCTTTCATACACTCTTTTGATTCCATCCTTCGATTCGTCAGGCAGGGCCTTCTTTTTTCCCAACTGTTTTCCATCGCGTCGATCGCTACGAACGTTACGACACTATGAAGTACGGAACTGCTTTGGTTGCTCTGGCGGGCCTCTCGTCGGCCCGCGAAATTAACCTGTATTCGCGCAAGGCCTTGAAGCGTGAGGTTCCCCAGGAGCACTCGCACGAGGCCACCCTGAGGGCCGCCAACGAGGCCCTGAAGCTCGACAACCCCCTCAACATTCAGGATGCTGTATTCGCCCTCCTGGGCAACGCAGCCGCTGCCGACGGCGCCGGGGACGTCACCAACCTCGATTGCCTGCAGCAGATCATCGCTGACCAGGCCTTCACCAACGCCAAGGCCGCTGGGGACCTTGAGCTCATGACCCAAGCCATCCTGTATCGCGCCTTGGAGCGCAACACCGGATCGGTCGGCCTGGCCAGCGTTCTCTGCAACGAGACCGCGACCAACCCCGAGATCGCCAATATCCAGCAGCACCAGGACCCGGCCTCTCCTGAGGCCGCTGGCAACGCGGATATCGAGCTCGAGGTTGCAAAGTCTCTTGCCTCGATCGGTGCCGACCCTCTGCTTGCTCTCAATAGCGCCACTTTCCCACCAGGCGAGGTAGGCGGTACTCATAGTCGACGTAGGTGGTGCCTATAAAACTAACACTGATTAGATTGGCGACCCGACTGCTCAAGGCAACACCTGCAACGACGCCGAAGATCCTCAGGGTTGCATCATTACCCTGGGCCTTCTTACGCCGGCGGTTACCGAAGACGAGATTCTGGCTGCCGTTGCCGATATTACGCCTGGTGCGGGTGCTGGCAATGATGCTGGTGGCGATGCCGGTGACGCTGTTGATGACGGAGCCGGTGACGGTACGTCAAAGTCTGCTATTCTTTCTGTTACAAGCACTGGGTGTTAACTTCAAGCAGCTTGCAATGTCGTTGTACAACCGCCTACTAACGAGACTGACGCTGGCGCCGAGGCTGGCACTGGCGCCGAGGCTGGCGCTGGTGAGGCTGCTACCGGCACTGTCAATGTCCAAGCTTTCACTGGCTCCCTTGGTGGTGTTGCGCCCGCGGTTGAGAGCACCGCTGGCTCTGACCGCCCCTTTTCAGTGAATGGTGCCACCTTCACGACCGCCGGCGCCGCGCTCCAGCGCTCGTGCTCCGTTCAGAAGAACGCGTGCGCCAACGCTGCCAACTCTGGCCAGATCGAGGGAGGCACCCAACAGTGCGAGGATCAGGAGAACGAGTGCCGCGCCGCCAACAACCTGAAGAGGCGTCGGCGCTCGGCTCCTTTCCGTCGCCAGGCTGGCGCACTGGATTTTGGCAGCTGCGGCAGCCCTGCCATTCAGTTCGCCGTCGGTCTGGACGGTCGCAAGGAGGCCAGCTTCCAGAACGTAAACACGGCCGACTTCAACCACGGCTCGGCTCAGGCCATCCGCATCATTACTGATTTCACCTGCTCCAAGTTGCAGAGCTCGTGCGACGCTTCCGAGGAGACAGTTCAGGCTTGCCAACAGGCTTCCCAGGCTGCCCAGGCGGCCGAGGGACAGGCTGCTGCCGATGCTTTCAACTCGGCGCTTGGCGTGTCGGCTTAAGGGGTTGGTGTAATGATAGGCTTAGTTTTAAGCTCGGTGGAAATGGCTTGGATCATGTACGATATGATCGGTAGTAGCGATGGATTACCGTGACATATCTGAATCAGATCGCATTGAGAATCACGCTTGAGCTATCTTGGATTTGATTGAATGTAGCCAATCTGATACTTTAGTAGCAGCCGATCATTGTGGAATCAAATACGTTAACACCATCTGCCAAACCGGACGACAGCTCCGCGCGCCTTCGTGAACCTCTCGGATTCAAAGTGATGGCAGTAGTACGAGTTCGCCGGCAAAGTGAAGGAACCGTGAACTGTGAACCGTGGACTGGTGAACCCCGGCACTCGTCTGCACAGGAGATGCCATGTGTTCCTGAAACCTCCATCAAAACCTGGCTAAATATAATGCTAGAATTAGAATGGAGAAGTGAACAAGTCCAGGAATGGCTTTTGATGTGCATTGGTGAAACCCAAAGTGCCAATGAAGAACTACTTCCTCAACTGAATCTATGCGTTGGCGCACTAGTGGTGTATACCGGTATGTTTTCTACCGTTTACAGTCTAGAGATGCAATGCAGCACTTTTTTTTTGTCCTCTCCGCAAAAATGCACAATGTTACAACCAACTACCTTGGCCTTTCCGCTCAGAACATCTCCCACAGCGGCGGCGGCAGCAATGGTCTGCTGGGCGGCTTCTGCCGCGGGGCAGCCTGCTTTTGCTTGTGCTTGACGCCGACGTAGACGACACGACGGGCAGGATTGCCCACCGTGACCGACTTGGAATCGAGGCCGTAGTAGTCCGAGATGGAGTGGGTGAGCCAGCGCCTGTGGTGACCGGTAAGTGACCATAAAAAAGAAAGAAGAAGGAAAAAAGAATAAGAGAGGGAAAGAGAAGGAAGATAGCAAGAAAAAACGGGAAAAACGAGGGAAGTAAAAAATAGTGTAAGGAAAAAAGGGGGGGAAACAAACTTGAAAGCGCCTCCGCCACCTTCCTCCATCTCCAAGACCATCCCCTTTTCCTCCTCGCCCGGCTGCTGCCCGGGGCCGTAGCGCTGCGCCCTCTTCCACGGCTTGCCGTCCGTCGCGTTCCGCCCGTTCCGCCCCATAAACACAATCTCCTCGCCGTCATCGTTGTCGCTATCGCTCTCGTCACTCACCCCACCCTCGCTGCTGCCATTCTTCGTGCTGTTGCCGGTGGGAGAAGCGGCGGCGACCACGGCCAACCCGCGCTCGACGACAAACTCGCGCACGGGCTCCTCAAGCACCCGCAGCCACGACTTGACGGCGGGCGTACGCTTAGCCGTGTTGCGGAGGTCGCGCGGGACGAGGCCCACGTCCGGCGCATCCGCATCCGCATCCATCTCATCCGTTGCCGCCGCGGCGCAACCGTGCTTGCTGCTGTTACGCTGTTGCTGCTTCTGCTTCTGCTTCTGCTTTTGCTTCCGCCGTTTGGCCTCCTCCTCCTTCTGGGCCCGCTCCCTCAAGCCTTTATCCCAGTACTGCGCCAGCTGGTACGGCACAGGCGGCAGGACGCGGTGGGTCGGACAGATTTGCCAGTCGGACGGCAGCGGGGGAACGACGTTGGGGACGTGCACGAGACGATCTGTTACCGGCCGTTTGCGCGTGGGGATCGGGTCCCCGAGGTTACGGTTAGCATCCTCCTAACTGAATAAATACGTCTACGCTGGCAGTAGCCCCTCCTTCGTTTTGGGAAGGGTGGGGTGTTTGGGAGGAAAAGGGGATCTCTTTTCCTTACCGTTCTCCCATCGCCTCCGCTGCCGGCTGCCCTCTTTGCCCTTCAACAGCGCGTCCCGCCTGCGCATGCTGTCGCGGCGGGAAGGGGGCCGGCGCGGGGGGGTGATGGTTGCGCCGTAAGCAGCCTGACCATCGTCGTCGCCGAAAGCGACTCCGCGCAGCTTCATCTCGGCGGCTGCAGAACCACTACCGCCGGCGCCATGGCGGAGCGGCAACTCGCGCTGCCCGCCGGGGGAGGGGGCAACGCCATCGAGGGGGATGGACAGGGCGTCGCCGGTGCCGCGGGCGATGGGTGCGATGCTAAGCGACTCGAGTGCGGCGACGGTCCAAGCTTCGATGTCGACGGTCGCGGTCGAGGCATTAGAGATTGAGTGATGGTGCAGGGAGCCAGACTGCACGGGGTGCGGCGAGTGAGACGACGGTTCGTGATGGTCGATCTCCTCATCGTGGCCAGCGGCCACGGGCACGTGCGTGATCGCCATCGAATCGGGGTACTACTTTTTGAACGGCGCGGTCGTTGAATCGGCCAAGCGATGGATACGCACAAAACCTGAACCAGGCCGACGTAGCGTGTCGACGGTAAGCGCGTAAAGTGGCGCCGAGTCTCCTCGGTTTTCGCGATGGCTAAAGTGGACCCCAGTGATCCTCGAGGGAGAAATCAGGGGGAATAGAAGGTTCCAAGGCAGCAGGACAAGGCAAGAAAGCAGAGATTTCAACCTCCCCTTTGCGCCGCTGGCCGACCTAGCAAGAAGTGCAATGTCGAGGAGCATGCGGGTGACCGGAGCCGGTGTCAACCCCGGGGCAAGTCATCCCGTCGCCGGCATGACACATCCAGTCAGCGCTATCAATTGGGGTCCTGTGTGGGCCAATCGGAGGCCCTGCGCAACCACGCCCCTGCAAGCTTGCTGCTCAGCGGCCCCTGCGTCAGTTAACCCTGTGGGGCAAGCGAGCCTCCGCATCACCAACAAAAGTTCACCAACGAGAGTACGGATCTGTATAGAATACTAGGTAATGTGCGCGTTACGAATCCATGCGAGATATTGGAATTGAAGATGGAATTACGGAATCAGGATTATACATAGATCAGGAACGATATCGAAAGCAGGCAAATTCGAAAATTGCAGAGACAGTATCCCAACATTGACCCTCCAAACTCCACGCTTACAACGAGACTTGGACGCACATCTCCCGCCCCTTCATTTCGTGCCCTATCATAACCGTGTTACTGAGACCACTTGTTCTGTCCCAGCCCATTTAGACTTGCCCTCAACTCAGCCACCCGCCCATTCTTCTCCTCAGAATCTGTCGCACTACCGTTGTTCTGTCCTACTCCCTGCCTGCTCACAGTCCCGCCCTCCCCTTCCTCGATATCTTCCAACCTCTCCATGCCCATCGGTCGCCCAGTCATGAACCCGACTACGCTATTCCTCACACCGGCCCTAGAAACTTCCACGCTCCTCCTTCCGGACGCAACCTGAGAGAAGTTTCCCATTCCGGTCATTGTCTTCCCCTTCCCCCGGCTACCTCCACGACGAGGCGACGAAGACCACGCCGCCGGCAGGCAAGCATCCAACAGACCCGCTAGGCCAGATGACCCACTCGAACCACTTTTCCCCTCAATTTCACCTCCTGCCCCGATCCCGGTTCCTCGACGGCGGCGCCTTAGCAGGACGAATGAGACTGCAATCAATGAGATAGCCGCCACGCCCCCCACAACAGGCGCAGCGACCCAGGCCATGGACTGAGAGCCATTCCCGGCATCCTGACCTGCTGCCGCGTCCGGGGCCGCTTCTGTCGATGATACGGGCGGTATGCTGGGGTCGGGCAGCGGAATAAGGTCGGAGCCCACGGTTAGCGAGGTTATTAACGGAGTGCCTGCGGGCAGAGAAGATTCTGGGGTAGGGACGGCGTTTGATGTGCCCAGAAGAGAGGATGCCACCATGGTACTGGGGCCCGGAGGCGGCGTGAAGAATATAGCCCCGCCACCACCGGCGGGTGCTGAAGACGGTACCGGGATGGTGGAAACGCCCGGGATGGCTGGGCCCGACGAGGAATCGTCCGAGGGTGCTGGAGCGGCAGCCATCGCCACCATGGCAGAGTCGGTACGCCGGTCCGCAGCAATATCACTGGAATTAGTGACGGCTGTCTTGAGATAACAGTTCTTGAACCCAAGGTCCAGGCTTGGGTCGAACGATAATGCCGCGCAGCCAGATGTCGCGGCACATTGCCCCAGACAATCCTGGAACGTTGGTGCGAAGTTCTGGCTGATGTCATTGCCATCAATGATGAACCCACACATAGTCGTGAACCTAGTCCCGAGCGCCTCCTGCGCTCCTCCTAGTGTCGGGCAATTTGAGCTGGCCCCGGGAAACGTGGCAATTGCTGTATCGATCCTCCTCGAGAGCCGCCGCTCGCTGGGCTGTAATCTTGCTTTGAGGACACAGTTCGATCCGTCGAAAGAGGTGGCCTCGCATTTCGGGTGGGATGAGGAGCAAAGGTCGACGCAAGCGGTGAAATCGAAAGCGTCGAGCCGGTTGAGGAAATCTCCATCGAGAATTGTGTTGCAAAGGACAGTAAATTCCTGGGCTGTGCCAATAGTTGTCCCGTTGCCGCTCGGGCATGGTGCCTGGTTTTGCCGCCTGAATACCCTCCTCTCGCCGTCTTGCAATTCCGGTGACAACATCGTGAAGCCAAACCTGCTGGTATCGATGTGTACGGCGCCAGTTAAACTTCGAAATCTTCGCCGTCGAAAAATGTCATGTAACTAATAAGAAAACATTATGGTAAGAGGACAGTGGAACCAGGAAGCTAGTAAAGAGTCGATCCAGATCCGAAAACAACTAGGGCAACAAGCGCATGTTGTTTGTTATAAGAGGCCGCTTTGGACATGTCAGACTGGGGCTGCGGTGCATATCGCTCGACGCTTCGGTCGCTGCACTGTCGACCTGATCGACTGGTACTTGCGAGGAGCCGGGCGGTGCGGTTTGAAATGCAGCCCCCGAAAACAGACAAGGTCATATTGAATGTGTGGCTGAAGATGACAGAAATGTCCACGAGCGCCTATGTGTGTGTGGCGGGTAAAGTTTTGCATAAGACGGAGAAGGGCGCATCGTGTTCCAGCGTGGAGATCATTGCCGGGAGCCGCATCACTTCCGTGCTCCAACTGAAGCCTCCCAAACAGAACCGCCAACCGGAATATTGTAGGGAGAAAAAACCTCCGGCGAACCGTTGCCGTCAGCGGCTGGAAAATACCAGCGATGTTTGATGTTTGTCGCTGTTCAATGGGAATGAAGAGGTTGCTTGCCAACGCACTTTTGCCTAAGACCGCTGGCCTTGTGAGAGGCAAAACTCGATGTTCAGCCGCGCCTCAAAAGACCTGCAAGAACTGAGCAGAGCATATAAGGCCAAGCGTTCCGAGTTGGAGCGAAAGTGCAGGATCGCGTCATGCATGGTGTTGAGCAGTGCCTGTGCGCTGTCGCACTAGCCGCCAAGGACCTTGACACACACAACTGTCTAGCATTTGCGCAAGCGGTTCCTCTCCCTGACAAGCAACCCCAAGGAATCCGATGTGGACATTTTCCTGGGTTTGACCCGGCTAAGGCCGATTGCGGCGCAATTTTCCATTATTGCGATTCGTGCTTCTGATAAACGAGCGCACTGAGAATGAGACAGCGATTAAGCTGCAGAATTTAGGAAGATAGATCGCAGTTCACGGCGACCTGGAGCCTGCTTGGTGCTTGGGTATCAAGATGCATGAGATGACGGTGGCCGCGCCCCGGCACGCTATCAATTCGCTGAGACTGAAGACTTGGCAACTGAAGTCTGTCGAGCAGCCTCCCAGAAAGAAGGAATCCTAAACTGAATACTTAGTCTGCTAACCTTTTCCGAGAAGATTACCACCAGGTTGAACATGACTGCGTGTCAGCAAGAATCGATACACCATCATCTTAGGGGCATTTCTCCCTAAAGCCAACATAATACGCATGTTCGTATGCTTCGGCGGTGCCAAAGTAAAACATCACGTAGTCCTACATTAGACAGCCAGGTTGAACGTAGATAAGCTGTTTTTTCTTCTATCTCCGGCTGAGTCAAAGGATCTCCCTTCTGGACAACCTACTCCCGGTTGGGGTCATGGTTCCGGTGGCCGTCACCATTTCGCCCATTTCGGAGAAGAGGAGTTGTTTCGGCCGCTCCTTCGAGTCCTCGGTGGTCCAGAATGCCCTCCGACCCTGACCGGTTGTCGTCATCAAAACCGTTAGCATGATGCTCTGATCGGCCCAGAAGAGGGGACGGCCATTTCGGGGTGTTGATGTCGTTGGCATGCGCTTTAACCTCGTAATAGATGGCGAGGGATAGAAGAAGGCCCTGCATCGTGGCAGTCAAGACGAAGATACCCCAGGAGCTCCAACCGGCCCAGCCAAGTCGAGCAAACAAACTGGCAGCGAAGAGAAAACCACCAGGTGTCTGGATGCACATCATCGGAATGCTGAGACTACCCACGTGCTTGAGATGGTACGTAGTCCAAATTTGTGGGATGTACTGCACAGCAGCGAGGAGGGCCGCCATAACGCCGAGGATGTTGGCCCAGGTAGGCAGTTGTTGCTTGGCCACGGCTGAGAGGACGCCCGTAATAACAATGACAGCAAGGCCATGCAGCAAGGTCAATGATGCCACGAGTAAGGCGGTCTGCCATCTCGGATGACCCTCATCCAGCTCGCCATCGTCGATGTCGTCAACAGATTTGTACCGGAAAAAGACGAGGAAGAGGACAAAACTGTACGAATAAGCAGTCAGGTCATTGTCCCGTTGCGCCCAAGCATCAAGGTACCCACATGAAGGTGAAGCAGATCCACTGCACGCCAAGCTGGGCAATGCCGAGCAGGCCAGCAACGCAGTGGAACGTCTCGATCTCCTTGCAGCAAGCTACGTCCTGACGAGATTTTGGGAGGAGGAGAATGTTCGCAAAGGCCGACGTCGCAGAAGTGGTGCCGAGGAGAACGAAGTAGGGGGAAATGCCCTCGGAAGTACGGCGTACAATGATACGGAAGTGCTGAGGTAGGTAGCTTATGAGCATCCCAATGACAATGACGCTGTAACGTTGTCAGAAAGAAAGGCGCGAAGCCCGATTACTGGCGATCGTACATCGAGACGATGAGGTTGACGACGCTGAGGTCGCGCAGCTCCTCACAGCGGTCCTCGAGAACCAAGGTATCCATTCCTGCGGCCTTCAGCGACTGTCTGCGCTGTCCGATCGAAAGTGGATTAAACGCGCTCTCAATATTAGTGCAGAAATCGCGGGTCCGTTGTGGAATAGAAACCCGATTGATGGAGAGGCGTTCGGTCGTTCGTTGACTTCGCCTACAAGTTGTTGTCAGATCGAAGTACTCTCGAGGCAAGCGGCAAGCTGCGGAGCTTCAACTGCAGACGAGCTCTTGGTCAGTGGAGCCACATGTGCGGGCTGTTGGGACGCCCCACCAGTCCCGCTTCGTGGGGCCGGAACTGCATCCCGTCGATCATGTAGCTCTCGGCAAAGTTTGTATGCTCAGGTACTTCATACCTCGAACAACATAACGAGCAATGATCCAAACCTCGCTCGCCCTTGCCCACCCACGATATCTGATTTGAAACTGCCTCTGAAGCAAACACCAGATCATTTCTCAGCGACTCGTAACACACATGCTGGCTAGTACTGCCTAAACGTCTCAACCACACCAACCAACGGCCCAAGAATAATGAGTCCGCCCTCAGTCAGCCTCGTAGCTTCAGCCAGCAACCCCAACGGTTCTATACCAGTCAAAGATGAATCTTACATTCGCGACTCTTTCTTCAAAAGCGTTCAATGGTAATCAAAGTATCTTCTCCTTTGACAGTTTTGCGCTGACAACCTCCAGGTCCGCCGATGGCACGACCCTCTTCACATCATCCTTCTCCAATCGCATATGCACATTCGTCTTGCCCGAAACCCTGCTCGAGCCACGGCAGTCACCCGTTGAACTCACCGCCAATGGCACACTCGCTCTCCCAGAGCCAACCAGCGCCATTGCCCCCTGCCCATACTTCGCCCTGGAAAACCCGTCAACTCAGGTCTTGCTCACGGCCAGTACAGACCACCCCATCCAACTCCACCACGCCTTTCCTCCCTCCTCATCACCAACTTCATCCTCTATCTCCAACAAAGACGGCGACGGCGATAACCAAACAACACCTCCATTATCGCCACGACAGCCGGGTCGCCCCCCACCCCTTGCCTCCTTCCATCTGATCAAGCACGAGACCGAAGCATACCTCCCCATCGCCTCGCTTCTATGGCCTGCACCGGGGACCCACTTCATCGTCGGCAGCACTAACCGCATCGCCCTGTTCGACGTCTCGCGCTCGGACGCCCTCAGCCCGGACCCGCTGCTCTCTATCCCCACCATTCCCTCTACCCGTCACCTTGCCAAAGGCGGCGGCGTCGGCATGCGCGGAACCGTGTCCGCACTGGCGGCCCAGCCCGTGTTGCCATCAGCGGGTGCAGATGGTGGTGGCTGGGGTCTGCTAGCTGCGGGGACCTGGACACGAAATCTGGGAATCTACGATCTCATCCGGAGCGGCTCGTGTGTCGCTACATGGAGCGCTGCCGGCGCGGCAGAAGACTCCGGAGTCGGTGGGAGAGGTGTGATGCAGACCCTGTGGTCGCCTTGCGGGCGGTATTTGGTGGTCAATGAGAGGGGCGCGACGGGCTTGTTGGTCTACGACTTGCGGGGTACGCATCGGCTGCTGGGAACTCTGGAGGGAAGAAATGGGACGACTAATCAACGATTAAGCTGTGATGTCTTTCCAGGGAATGAAGGAACTGGAGGTTTTGAGGTGTGGGCAGGAACGAAGAACGGTGGGGTGGTCGCTTGGGAAGGGATCGGAAATTATGAGGGCGCCATAGAGCCATCATGGGACTGGAAAGCACATGGCTCAGCAGTCGGGGCTACCGCGATGCATACGAGTGGATCGGTAGTTGCAACCTGCTCAGGGGCATGGACTTTTGTCGATGATGACAGTTCTGATAGCTCAGAGTCCGGGTCGGAGACCAGTACAACATGCCGTAACAGCGCCAAACCACGGGTTGTTATCAAAGAGACGAGCCTCAAGCTCTGGAGTCTTGTTTCAAGTGGCTCCTCTCATTCTGAGGCCGGCAGTATTGAGGGAGATTGCATCGAAACATGACGACTTTCGTCGCCATCTAATCTGTATCATGTCAGCCTGCTGATATTTTTACTCTCCTCTGGGGACCTTGATCCATTGGTGAATCAATCAACCACAAAAAGCCATCGACATGAGCTTATCATCAGGTGCTAACAGCGCACCACAAGAGTATCTCATACTACGTCTATCGTAGAGAGGAACTGTTCCCAAATCGCAAGTCTCATTCTGCAAAGTCCATATCACCACGCCCAGCGTTTACCTAACTCTCCTAGTTCGTTACCCACCTAGATGTCATCTCCCCGTTAATCATCGCCTGCTCAGCCGTTCGCGTATCCCATGGCTTGTCGATAAAATCGCTAACACGATCGAGGACCCTGCGGCCACCAAATGCCTCTGCAGACATTTCGACCCGTTGCTTCTTAGGCATAGTCAGGAACAGCGGTAGCCCAAACACCTGCCCGTCCTCGCCCCCTATCGCGGGGCTACCATCCGGCATCTTCAATTTCCCCAGAACAACCTGGGCAGCAAACACATTCATCCCTGCCCTCCTTAGAAACACTTCCCAGAAGGTTTCCACTGGTAGCAGCAAATCCCTCACCCCTTCAGCCTCTTTCGGGTAGTACTCACAAACCACGGCCGCAATCCATTTTGCCAACGTCTCCATACCACCGCCAACGTACATAAGCTGCACGTGCGCCGTGGTGGCAGACGAAGCCGCCGCAAATCCCTGAACTTCGGCCAGCGCACGCGCGTCGGACTGCGACAGCGGGCTAGCCGTTTCGTTGTACTTGTTGCCCTCCGAAACGAGCACCACAACCCGTTCGTGGCGCATGGCGACGTTTTCTAGGACACGGCAAAAGTTGGTTCTTGTTGCTGCTGTTGTTGCTGCCACTGATGTCGTTGCTGCCACTGATGTTGTTGCTGCCACTGATGTTGTTGCTGCCACTGATGTCGTTGCTGCCACTGATGTCGTTGCTGCCACTGATGTTGTTGCTGTCTTTGAAAACGCTCTTGGCTGGACTCCAGGGATTACCCGCTGCCGGAGCTGGACCATCGTCGTCAGGTGGATGCCTGTGATAGGGGAGACGACGATGTCCGCTTCGTCCAAGTTTGGCGACGCCACGCCTTGAATGTAGCGATGAGTTCGGTATTTGTCGTGATTTCTGTGAATTAGCTCGATTGCCGGAATCAGACGCTTCAGCTGCTGTATTAGAGTATGGGAGGTCCGGAAGGACACAGCGATGCGGGGGAATATTCTAGGAAGATTGATTGATGGCACGAGGGCCGGGACAGGTTTAGGAGGAGGGGCCATCAGCATTGCAGCTTCATCCGCCTTGAACTGTGATGTCGACTTCGCCGTGCCTGGTTGGACAAAATAGCGGCTGTGGGTAAGTTTCGGCTTCTTCGAGAAATTCATCTCCAGGAAGTTGTCTACGAGTGGCGCGAAATCGGTGTATTCGCTCATGAATCCCCTCAGAATGTTTGTTGACGGAATAAAGGTTGGGCTGATGATATCTGTAGCCGAAGCAGCAGGGCTGGCCGCCAAAGGCTGGGTTTGCTCAGTGCTGGCCAGCCTTTTGTGAAAAGCTTCCTCAATCTGTCGCTTTTTCCTGTTCAGCAGCGTTGTCAAACCTGCAGGAGGTGTCCGTTGCATTACTGGCCGGCAGAAGTGAGCTAGACTGCAGTATCAATGCCGGCTCGCCAACAGATGGCACCGTCATGACTAAATTGGTAGGCTCAAATCTGTTGGGTGGCTGTTGCGCGGACAACTGGATGGGCGTGAGATAGCCCTCATCATCGTCATCGTCTTGTGTTCGGAGAACAGCAAGCCCCGGTTCCTTGTAGATGTAATCTGCACTGGTAAGAATCTCGTCACCATGCACCCTTCTTAAGAAGTACTCGAGGGACGTGGTATCGATCTCGAGCTGTTCTTTTGAAATCAACCTCTTCTCCCTCATGTGGGGCAAAGGCACCCACACCATTCTTTGCTCCCCTCTTTTGTTGTGTAACCATCTCAAGCTGAAGAAGTCTATGCCATTCTCCTTCTGGATCCATTGAAATATTTTCTTGGCTTCCCAGAGCCTCTTTTCCCACTCGGGAACAGAGATTGAGAAGTCAAGAACCGGAACGGTGACCCTGTCTGTAGCGTCGAGTGGTTGTAGCCTCTCTTGCTCCGTGGCCCTCGTCACAGTTGTTGCGCTTGTTTGAAACAAGGCAACAAGTTGATCCGTTGGGTCATTTGATCCGGACAAGGTATCACCAGTCGCCATCTTCTCTTTTGCATGTTTCAAGTCCGCTGAACTGAGCACTCCCATGTCTTGTGGATCATCGTGGTGGCCATCGCTGAAGGAAAGCAATGGAAGCTTGAAACTAAGATCTCGAGCAATCGACTTTGAAGATATCTGTGCAGTGGGCGACCGAAGTTCCCCAGCTCTGATCATTTCCGAAATGTCGAGATTGTCGTATCTTTCAGGCATGCCATCCTTCTCCAACACTCCACTCCAGAATTCAAAATCAGTCTTAAAAAAAATTTTTTCAGCGTCTTCGATATCTTCGCTGACCCTTGAACTGGGGTCTGAGGAGTATGATATTTCACAGAACTCGTTTTCAGGAACGAAGTGCGCGGGATACGTCGCTGACAACGGACTCAGGAGAGGGGTCAAATGCTCCCGGACTTCAATCTAATGCACGACGTTAGGTTGGTAGAGAGTTTGAAGCAGGGTTCTCTTACCCCTTGGTAAGTGGAAACCTCGCCAACAAAGGCCTGCAGTTCAATGTTTGTCAAGTCTGATTTAAGGCCCTGCATCAAGTATAGGAGCGTCTCTCTTGTCACCTCCAATTTTTCCTCTTCGATGGCCTTCACTTTCTTCTTATCCGAGCTGACAAATTCCTCAGGAAATCCGATCCCTTCTCCTCGTGAAGCGTTGGTTGGGTGAAGCGGCAGAAAATGGTCCGGCAAAGGCACCTGCCTGAAGGACTTGATTCGTCTTGCTAGCCGACGACAGTCGGTATTATGATCGCTGCGAAGTAGTGTAGTCTCTAGTTTAAAGTTGGCCCATTTGGGTCTCCCAGAGAAGTTCTGCTCTGAGATGAGGACGGCAGCTTCGGCTTCGCTGAGTCTCCCACAGACATGTTGGAGCAGTTGCAACGATGAGATAGGCAGCTGCCATTGTTCTGTGGTAGGGATAATTGCACGGAAGAGGCTTTCTTGAAGCTGGGTATCTGTAGCTTCAATAAGTTGTCCGGCTGCGAAGTCAGGAAGGCTAGACTTGATGGCCAGGTCGTGGTCGACCAGCCGTTGCCAGTCGGACAAAAGACTGTCGATGGTAAGCCTGTTTCGTCTTGCATAATCGTCTGCATTGACAGAATGAGGCGCACTTTCCGTCGACGGTGATCCCGTGTTCTCGGATCGACCCTCCAGCCAGCTTTCACTGTCACAGGCCTTCGTCATCTCCTGCGTGGTGAACTGGAGACAAAAACCGATTGCAACTTTCGAACTATGATTGCTTTGAAGGAATTTTTTTTTTCGAGCCAAATGCTAACTTTACACCAATCAGCGATCCTCCCGCCATTCGTCATAGGCAGGAAGGTACGACCTGTTGTTGCCTTCCAGTCCCGACAGAATCATTCGGTTACAAGTTTTCCCCTTCCCTCTCCCTTCCCCCCCCCCCCTTTTTTTTTTTATTTTACTTCCCACGTCGAACCAACTTACCTAGAACCAGAGGAAATGAACAGTGTGCGTTTGCCAGGCCGTTGATTCCAGCCCTTGCGTTTTCCAAGTTTATCGTCTTCCAATCAACATTAAAAGTTTCAGGAGCTGAGTTGCCGCAGGCGTTTGGAGGCCGCGCCACGATCGGCCCATGAAGGAACACCAAGCTTGTTGAACAACTGGCATAAACCGGGATTTTTTTTGCCTCTATCACACCAATTTCTGAATTATCTGCAGCTGTTGCTCTGAGGTCAACATGAAGGCTCGGCATCGGCGACGGCGGTGCCGTCCATTCCGAGCTGCACGGGTTCGCATCCGAAACGGTGCGATTGGCTCTATGCTTTGTGGCGTGCCAACGGCAGCTGAACTCTGCATACGTGCCCGCATCATCCACACGTGGACATGTATCCGAAGTTCACAATTCATGTACACGTACACATGGTTTTCGTACTAACGATGATGAGAGCCAAGGCTTGCCTCAAGAGACAAGCCTAGTGCTGAGGCAATGCAAAGCGAAAACCAAGGATCTGCGTACATGTGGTTTTCTGTACGTGAGGGACATAGACAGATGACGAAGTACCTCCCCTCTAGGAGTACTTGTGCAGTACATGCACGCCATCAAACACTTGCCGCCCTTTCCGTTCCTTGGGGGCCCTGACGGCCATTCCCTTCCGTTCCCCTGTTCCGGCTGTCGGTAGCTAACACCGGAAAGAGGGGGATGGAACCTAGACATAATTCTCGACGTGGCACTGTATTACGAGTTTCAACAGCTAGCAACGGTCTTCGGGTTACACAACATTTAGCGGTATGCCCACCAGGACCAGCAAGTGAGAAGAATTGGCAGCGTCAAACATCGATTCTTCATATCTGATTGTTATAGTCAAAGACTTTGTTTTTAAAATCTATGTAGCAAACGAAAGGCGCCCGATGTTGGCCTTGAACTACATCTGCAAATCCCAATTGCTCTTGAGCCAATACCACCGTGACTCTGAAAAGGATAATCGGATATCGAAAAATTTGTCTGGAATCATGGAGCTTTCGTTACTCATACATCTCGTACAATAGATTATCGGTCTGGTTGCGTTGGATATTAAGCTGTCTTCCAAGTTCTGACAAGCAGTAAGTTAGCTTTTATTCGAGGGTGAGTGAGGAAGCTAGCACAAACCTGAGCAAGACAGAAGTATGTCTGACGCTGGGAGATAGCTGTGCGCCGCAGAAGCATCACAAAGCTGGAAAAACTTGTGTGGTACCGAGGGAGATTCTTGTTATGTCGTGACATAATTGCTGCTCCAGTGCGTATTCTGGTGGAATTCCGTCGGAGTGGTCGTTGGGCTGCCGGTCTTAGCCGCAGCCCCGTATCTGGCGTTTGGAGCTCCTGCCCAGAAATCCGTTACATCTATCAGCCAAAGAGACTACATAGTCCTGTGGTGCTCATCACATCAAGCCAGTGTGTCCGGCGTTGAAGTTTTATCTCTTCATCATACGCTGACCAGACAGCACATAGAAGTTGCTTCGCAACACCGATTGGTTTGGGTGGCAGACTAATCTCGAGCTGCTCAAGCCTATCCATGATAAGCTGGCGCGCTTGTGATGTCTTTATGGCGTTTTCGGAGATGGTGGGGTGAAGCAAATGGAAATCGGGCGTGGCGCCTCCAGGAGACGGGACAGCGGTTGCGCTAGACTCTGTATCCAAGAAGTATTTTCGGTGACCGGTCCCTAACGGAACTTGACAATCATATCGGAGTCCGCTGCCCGCACAGAGACAGATAAGGGGTTGAATGCAGCTCAGACTTCCTGCAGGCACACTGCCGAGCACATTAGTGGCGACGTGTAGGGCTAATGGAGATACCCAAGTCCGCCAGATGGTGGGCCCGTCGGCGTCCTTGAGGGTTGGAGTTCGTTTCGCAGCCAAATCGGGAAAGGCTTCGTATAGCTGCAAAAGACCACACAAACGGTACGCCTCGGTCAGGCGATGCACGTCTCGGGTACGATCTGTGTCTTCCAGAGGTTGATAGCATTCGTGGAGATGCGGGTCATGAGCCGAGAGCAAAAACTCCTCCACCTTTCTAGCTTCTTCGATGTCCTTCATTGCGCCCTGGAGAATTCGGTAGGTTGTCGCGCCACTGAGCCTCCACCGATTGCGGGACCTTCGACACAGGGCCATTGCCTTTCCAAATGGCCTCAGGATCTCGACGGAGACCCCAGTCCACGGATGCGGGACGAAGGGCCCTGGAGTTGCGGGTTCTGGCCAGCTAAGCATGTGCTGGATGTCGACCTCGTCGTCGCTCACGACACTGCGAAGCATCTCCTCATAGATGAGACACCCATTGAAAAAAGCAAACAGCTCTTGAGACTCGGTGTCCAAGGTCCACCCCTCCAACATTTTCAGAACCGCCCGGGCCTGCCTCACGTATTGTTGACCAAGCTGGCCCGCCTCCAACCAACACATGGACGAACTCATACAAAAAAGCGATAGAAGGAGTTCGGTTGGGAATTTGGACTGGGATGCGGCGGAAAAGGCGCCAATTTCTTTCTGGATGGCCTCGTGAGCCTTGCGTGGTGCGGCTCGGGCGGTGTCTTTCATGACGTGCGGAAGCCGTTCGACGAGGGAGGCCGCGGAGATGGCTTGGAGAGCGTAGAATACTGGCGTTGAACTGTGCCAGAGATTGCCTGTGAGCCGCCGATACGGGTTTGTTGCTGAATCCAGCGCCGACCACGAAGGGCAGACAGATTTGAACCAGTGCTCAATCAAAAAGGTCGGAATATCTACGACTGGCTGAAACATGGCCAACTCGGACGCCTCCTCGGGCTCGTCGGGCAGCCTTGAATTCCCCTCGGGCGCCGGCACCACGGCGGTCGCCACTGGGTTCACCACGGACAAAGTGGTGGCATGAGCCTCGGCACCCGCTGCTGAGTCCTCGTGCTGGGCTGGTGGAGACGCTGTGCATGAAGAGGGCGAAGAGGATGTCGAAGGCGACGCAGATGTTGATGGTGATGCTGATGTTGATGGGGTGAGGAAGGTTCCGGGATGCAGGTGTCCGTCAATTACAGGAACCACGGGTGACGCCTTACTTCCCCCATGACCCGAGCTGTGGGCAATCGTTGCCGGGGTGGATACAATGGATTCGGAAGCAGCGGTGACCAACTGGGTGAAATTTGGCGGACCGCTTGTCTTTGTTGTCGTCGGCCGTTCGTGCTTGGTGGACCACTGAAGACGCTGCTGGTAGCCGGGACACTCGAACCCTTTCTGGGCACAGTTCCGGCATCCGGGCTTGGTTTCATCACACCTCAGCTGCTGGAGTGGTTAGTGGGTTTCTTCCGCCTTTATCTAGCTCCATAGCGACAGGGGCAACCTTAAATATGTAAGAAATGGCTGGGGCCAATACATGAGACACCTACCCTTCTGAGTTTGCAGGTCCGGCAACCACTTCGCGATTTTTGTCTGTTCTTCATCTTGGCTTTCTATCATCTGCCTGTTCTATTGCCAAGTAAAGCTCTGTTTAGATGCCTGGTGGGTGGGGGGGGCCTGGGGAGAGAAATATCGCAGAATGTCTTACGTGCGAGAGCTCTTGTCACCAAGGTCAGGCCATGCATCTTTCAGCTGCATTAACCCCCGACAAGGCCGAACCTGGCGAGACAGGTTATGGACCCATGCCACTCCCATGATGCCTGGCCTCGACCTTGCTGCACGACCATTTCACAGCACTCGTTAGAGGCCTGTTTGACACGGCTGGGCGGGGTCTTGGTCCACACACCTTGTTCCCTTGGCCAACCGAAGGGATTGGAAGCAGCGCCACTCATAGCGGTACGGACGAGACAGAGATGCTTAGCGGGCTTCCCGCTAATCGCTAAATCTGCAGAGTCTCAGATTTCAATCGGATGTAATCCCCGGCCACAGCTCCGTTCTTGCTCTGGTTGGTGAACGTCGAGATTGGGCGGTTTGTGACCTTGGTATCCCACAGCCACTCCGCGCCACAACCCGCACGTATCCCGCACCAAGCAGGCAATTGCCGCCAACTGCTCTCGTACATAATGCATGGAGGCGAGAGCCGAAGAGTAGACGGCGCCCCTGCCGTTCCCTTCGCCGACCGAAGACAGCAGCGCTACGAAGGCTGGAAGGAGCTGTGCCAGGCGAGGCGTGTCCCGCCAACATGGCTCGATGGAGGGGTCTCCGCAGATCTACGCAGTACCCGTCATCCCTGCGTATCCCTGTTCGTGTTAGACGCGATGAGGAATAGCACTAGGCCACTTTTGTCGGTTGGCCATTGCTTAATGTCGGGGGCCGGTCCAGCGCCAAGCCAGTGGTCGAGCGGGAGCAGCGTAATGTAGTGTACATAGAATGCACAATTTCCGGGTCGGGTATTATTCGATGAAAGGGGCGAGGCTCTCGAAGGGTGTGCTTCCGCCCTCTTGTCGATGATATGCAGCGGACAGAATGACGAGCGCAGACCCGGGACAATGGGAAACGAGAGAAGCACCTTGTTGGGTGAATGCCTCGGGTACACCTACCAGCAAACCTTCTCACTACCTTACTCTGTACGCAATATGGGACGATTTTTTGCGGGGCAACGGCCATGATTCCAGCGGGAAACAGCGGGCCTAACCTAGATTTTCAGGCATAGAACTCGTAAAACCCACTCCGAGCGTCGGCCCCGTCATGGCGGCCAAAATTGATAGGCTCACAAAATTTTTAAACGACTCACACCTTCACCGGGGGCTCAAATCGGAACTGCAGTTCAACAGCGCCGTTTTCTGCTTACCCCAAATCAACAAGCCGACCAAAAAAGAAACGAGAATTTTCACCATGGCCGGCGAACCGGGAGAAGCGATGGCACACAGTGCCTTCGACACCATCTTGGTGCTCGATTTTGGGTGAGCATGGCGATGAGTTCGGACGAGCAGCCAAAGATTCAGGAACTGACTGGAGTTTATCAAACAGCTCACAGTATACTCACCTGTATGTTATAATCAAACTTTGGAAAAATGATGGCAGCAATGCTTGAGGGATCCTACTACCCTCTCTGATCTCATGATTATCAGCGGGCTGACACACGGTGTGAAGGATCACCCGCCGTCTTCGTGAGCTTAATGTTTTCTCGGAGATGCTGCCATGCACACAGAAACTCTCGGAGCTGAAGTTCAAACCCAAGGGCATTATCCTCTCCGGTGGGCCCTACTCTGTCTACGAGGAGGGCAGCCCTCATGTCGACCCGACCATCTTTGACCTGAGTAAATATGCCACCTGGCCCTGTTTCTCGATCTGCGACTGACCGCTTTGATTTAGATGTGCCCATCCTCGGCATCTGTTGTGCGTAATTGCCGTTCTTGCAATCGGTTCCAATCACACGACCCGTAGCTGACTTTTGGGCCACAGATGGCATGCAGGAGCTCGCCTACCGCCTCAATCCCGAAAATGTTATTGCGGGGACGCACCGCGAGTACGGCCATGCCATGCTCAAGGCGCGGTCCCTCGATAACCACGTTGACCGCCTCTTCGAAGGGATCGAAGAGTCTATGCGGGTGTGGATGAGCCACGGCGACAAGCTTGCCAAACTTCCCGAGGGCTTCCACACCGTTGCCACCTCTGACAACTCGGAATACGCCGCCATCGGCCACGAGACGAAGCCAATCTACGGCCTGCAGTTCCATCCTGAAGTGACACACACACAAAACGGAACCGCGCTTCTCAAAAACTTTGCCGTCGGCATCTGCGGCTGCAAGCAAGAGTGGACCATGCAGAAGTTCCTGGAAGAGGCGATCGCCCAGATTCGCCACACTGTCGGTGAAAAAGGACAGGTACTTGCTGCTATTAGTGGTGGCGTGGATTCAACGGTGGCCGCGAAACTGATGGTGAGGTTCGCCCGAATATGCCCCCGAGCGAGCTGAAACTGATCGTTGGCAGAAAGAAGCTATTGGCTCGAGGTTTTGGGCCGTGCTTGTTAATAGTACGTAATTTCTGTTGGCCCCCGATCCTATTGTGACCCGGCCTAACGGCATCGAATCAGATGGCGTTATGCGCCTCAACGAGTGCGAGCAGGTCAAGAAGGACCTGACTGAGGCACTTGGTATCAACCTCACAGTTGTCGATGCTTCGCAGCGGTTCCTTGACGGCCTGAAGGGTATTGAAGATCCCGAGGTATGCAAGAAAACCCACCCCCCCCCGGGTCCACGACTCATATCCACATGAACACCCCTGACACCCTGACAGAAAAAGCGGAAGTTTATTGGTATGCGCGAACCGTCATCCTTCCTCACAGATACCTTCCCGTCGGGCGGAAAAAAAATGAATAAACCATGGGATTAACTGCTGAATAGGTGGCAAATTCATCGACATTTTCGAGGAGGAAGCTATCAAGGTATCTCTGAGGCTCCCACCCCACATCCGACTTGGGCCATCGCAGCTGACAAGGGCAGATTGAGGAGGCGGCCGCCAGTGACCCGACCAAGGCCGGCAAGATCGAGTTTTTCATGCAGTAAGTTTACCGAGCCGCAGACCCAACATCGTTGCATGTTTACTCACCATCGGCAGGGGTACTCTCTATCCGGATGTGATTGAGTCGCTTTCGTTCAAGGGCCCTTCAGCCACCATCAAGGTCAGTTGATTCCATTGGATTCCTGGGACATTTCTAATTGCTGACTGTTGTTTCAGACTCACCACAATGTGTAGGTCTTTCCACATGCTACCAGTCGATAGCGGAGCATCTGTGGTACTGACTGATTTCAAGTGGTGGCCTTCCCGCGCGGATGGCGAACGGACAGGGGCTTAAGCTCATCGAGCCCCTGAGATCCTTGTATAAGGTTTGTTTCTTGTCTCGTTGGGTCCCTTCCATGAACTTCTCGTTAACTGACGGCCGAATAGGACGAGGTTCGTGGTACGTGGCGCCGTAAAAATCAAACATTGCTTCGGGATTTGCCCCGCCGCAGAAACCTGGATGCAAGCATGGAACTAACTAGTCTGCAGCGCTTGGCCGTGCCCTAGGCATTCGGGAAGAACTTGTGATGAGGGTAGGTCGGCGACTGTCTCCCGTTTACGTTCTAGTCGCTAACCGAGTTTCGAAAAGCATCCTTTCCCCGGCCGTAAGACAGACCCATCCTACCCACCATCTTGTACCAACACTGACCTTTTCAGCTGGCATTGCTGTTAGAATCCTGGGCGAGGTGACACCTGAGAAGGTTGAGATTGCCCGCCAAGCTGATCATGTAAGCCTCTACCGCTCAAGCTGTTGTACCAGTTCGCTGTATTGACATCTGCTTTCAGATATTCATCTCCGAAATCCGCAAGGCCGGGATCTATGACCAGATCTCTCAAGGTTTGTTTTCTTAAAGCTGTATAGCCAGGACCGTAAGCTGACCTGTTCTCAAATAGCCTATGCTGCCGTCGATCCCAGTCGCGCTGTGGGGGTGATGGGCGACAAGAGAGTTTACGGCTATGTACGCTCCTCATTTTGCCCTGCCCATACACCCTCCTCTTTTCCACCGTCGTCTTTCTTTCTCTACTTCCACCAGTAACTGATGTCTTCCAGATCGTCGTCCTTCGCGCCGTAACAACGACAGACTTCATGACCGCCGAGGCCTACAACTTCCCCTGGGACTTCTTGCAGCGGGTGATGAACAGGATTGTGAACGAGGTCCATGGGTACGGACTTCACTATTTCCCATGTACCCCTATCAGTGTACAATTACACCCACTGACAATGCCAATAGCGTCTGCCGCGTCGTGTACGACATCACCTCGAAGCCTCCTGGAACGATTGAACTTGAGTGAGCGCCATGATACAATGATACAATCCCGGGACCGTCATTAGACGAGGCGCGCGACGGCCCGCGCCGAAGTGGCCACGTGCATCGTGGATTCTCGGGCTCAATTCCATTATGAATTGGGTTTGGGTAGTGGGTGCTCAATCATGATAGACCTCAAATTGAAACCATGAAAATTGGGATCTGCATCTTTTGCTCAGCCACCCCAATCCTTCGATGGCTTCGGAACCAGCGAGGAAAAGACACATTGTCTTCCTCCCTCACGCCAGTCAACAGGGCGATCAGCCTCCTCCCAACTAAGCATCCGCTCAGCTTGCCTTTGCCCCGTCCTTCTGCCCATTCATACAAGGGAACTCTAACGCCTTTGTCCATGTCAGCAACATCATTCAAGTGAAAGTGGAGTAGAACATCAGAGCTTAAGACAGACAAGCACTCACCTCTCTCGCCGTAATCCTTTCTGCACTTTCAAACCGGAGCAATCCCTCCACCAGCCCCATCCACTCCCCTTGCCCCGGCGGCAGACCAGGCACGACCGCTTGCCACCCCTCGCTCGCGACGCGGCCCTCGAAGATGCGGTACATCTCGAAAGGCGGCGTCCGGAACCGGGCGGCCTCGGGCCACGTCTTGGGCGTCGGCGTGCCCAGCGTTTGAAAGATGCTCAGCACGAGGCCGAGCTGGTTGCCGTCCTCGTGGGCCGGGCGCGAGTCGAACAGCGGCTTGCGACGGAAGCACTCAGCCAGCGTGGCGCCGGCGGCCCAAAGGTCGAGGGCGGGGCCGTAGGCCCGGTCTCCGAAGAGGGCTTCTGGGGCGCGGTAAGGTCCTGTGCCGACGTCGAGGATCTTATCATCTGCCGGTTCAACGCCGTCGCCGTCCTCGGTAGACAAGGTCGGGTGCCAGGCCGTGCCGAAGTCGGAGAGGTGGACCTGGGACGGGTCGGTCGGGGTCGGCGTGGTGAGGAGGAGAGCGGAGGGTTTGATGTCGCGGTGGATTATAGAGCGGGAGTGTATGTGGTGCAGTGCGCGGAAGAGGGCGGTGAAGATTGTGCGGATCAATGGGTCTGGTAACGGGGAGGAAACCGGCCGGTGGCTGGCCAGGAGGTCAGCAAGAGTAAGGGGCGCGTATGGAAAAACGAGGACGAAATCCTGCGTTCTGGAGTCTCGAAATGTCTCCAAGAGAGGGATTATGTTAGGGGCGTCAGAGTTCCGGAGAGAGGAGAGAATCTTGGCTTCCCGGTACGGATTGTGGGGCTCGATATTGTGCGTCTCGACGATGACTTTGAGGGCGCGGGCTTCGGCGCGGTAGACTGCGGATGTCACTCCGCTGGCAATGTAGTGGCAATTTTGGTAACTGCCAATGGAGACCCCGGGTGAGGACTCCCGGTCATCATGTTCAAAAGCTGGGTCCGATAGGGCGGTCGAAGGTTCAGTAGTGGCCCCGGGCTTGAGGAGTGATGGTTTACATGCGGCATCATACTCTTCCTGATGATGAAGGTCAGGCGAGGATGGTTATTTAGATAAAGGGACGCCTTACCCTGCTACCCGCAGTTTTGTAGGCTTCGTTCTCAACCTCAAACGCACTCTGAGGGAGACCGGCAGCTGCTAGCGCTTGGGTTCTGTGCAACCGTTAGCGCTGGTGCCCAGGGACATCGTGAGTTCAGAATTGTGCTTCTCACAGGTTTTGGATGTTGTCATATCTCTGCGAAGCAGTAAGTGAGTTTCTCCAATCGCAATCATCTGCCATGTTGACCTGACTTGTTTCAGGAAAATGCAATGGCTTTCGTAATGCGAGTCGCCCACAGGAAGTAGGGGTGCTCGGGCTAACTCTGCTAGACAACCGCTCGGAACACAGTTTGCATTCGAACAAAATATCAATTGTTGATTTTGATGGAATTAGGTGCTTCCTCGAGTGCAGGGAGCCCTTGCGCCAGACTCAATTATCTACGTGTAAAGCGGTGACCAAAGGCGTGGTGATAGATATGATGCGGTTCTGGGTATAAGCACTCCTCGTCTGAGCATGAATACCAATTGTGGTTCTCAGGGTCCTAACCGCAAGGCCATGCATTTCCTGGGGCCCCACTCTTGCCAGAAGCTTCGCGCGGCTGGGCAGCTCTGGCCAGGCACAGCGGGTTTCCAAGCGGGCCTCAAGTCAAAAGGTGGGTCTACACCAGCTCAGGTAGCATGAGTGATTGGTTCCTTGAGAACAGCTCGGCCCTTGACCCATCTCCATTCCTGCGTGACATCAATGTGCCGGCCCAGCCGTTGTTTCTGCAAGCCGCACCATCATCGGACGCTTCTGTAACAGCCTTGTGGTATTCCAAGTGCTTGTTGCTTGCAATATTTTTTTTTGTCGTCATTACCGGGCGCTGGCCAACACTGCCCACGATTTCGCTGTTATGCACTGATCGCCGCCCCTTTCGCCGTTGCCCAATTGTGCTTTCGCCCAGTCACTCAAGATGGCGTCCGTCGACGACCTCTCCCGGTCCGAGTACCCAGCAATGCTCGTAGGGGCCCCTAGATGCAATTGTCCGTATTGCAGGACGCAGTTTCATCTAACACTTCTATTCGTTTTGTACTAGGCAAACCTACAACCGAGCCAGGCCGTGCAAGTGCTGTCAGACCGGGTCAAGCGCATAACAAGAGCCAACCAGGAGATTGCAGATTGGCTTCAGGTACGATGACAGCCATCGCCATGATCAGAAGAGGTGCGGGACTGAGAAGGTCGTAGGAACGCAGGAAAGTAGAGGAACAATATGTTGCCGGCCTCCGCAAGCTGTTGGTCTTCAAGGTGCCCAACGCTGCATCTGAGCTCGGGTTCGTCGCGCTCCTCGTCGCCTCCCTTTTCCCTGCGCTTCTTACTGACCAGTGTTATTGACAGCATATTCCAAGCCCCTTGGGACAAGATTCTCAGTTCCACCGATGGCATTGCCGCCTCACACCAGCTGTTGGCCCAGCGAATCGACAAAGACGTCGAGCAGCCACTTCGCAACTTCCAGAATAAAAAGGAGATGCAGAATATGCAAACCATCAGCGCAAATCTCAGTACCATGGCTAAGGAACTCGAAGATGCGACCGAAAAGTCCGACAAGCTGAGCAGAAAGGGAGGAAAGGCAAATGCGCAAAAGGTCGACCAAGCTGCTGCCAGACTCGAGTCTGCCTCCCAGACATGGGAGTCGCAGGCTCCCTTCATTTACGAGACACTGCAGGCGCTAGATGAGCAGCGGATAAACCATCTTCGGGATGTCCTGACGCAATTCGAGACCCATGAGGTTGACCAGGCCTCCCGAACCCAGAGGGCTGCTGAGGAGGTTCTTAATGTCATGCTTGAGGTCAACACGGCTCAGGAAATTCAGAATTTCGTGCAGAAGACAGTTGCAGGAAAGCCGAAGATTGAAAGGAAGTCTGCCACGCGGCAGCCAACACCTGTAACCCCCACCCCTGCTCCTCCAAGCATCACCGGCGACGATATTAGCGAGCATTCGGGCCACCGAGAAAACAACCCTCCTGGTATGCGACACAAAGAAGACCTTGGACCGCTCTCCAGTTGCTGACAAAAACGATAGAATCCAAACTGCGAAGCCGAATTGGCACCATGCTCGGCCGCCGGCGACAGAGTATCCATGGAGGCTTTGGCCAACTCGGCTCTCCGCCAAAGAGCCTCGGCTCCTTCTCGCGTGGTCTTGGAAGCAGCCACAGCCAGACGCTGTCCCCTCGGGCGTCGTCCCATAACCTTGCTGGTTCCCAGCACAGGTTACCGTCGCTAGCTGAGAGCCCAACAGCGGAACGCGGCCGGGACTCCACTGCCGAGAACGAACCATCCAAACAGTCTCACGAGGATACCAACGGCGTCACCAACGTAGAAGGTTCTAAGGATGTACCGCCATCACAGCCCAGCCTGCTGAATGGAACCGCTGAGGATATCTTTGACGCTCCCGGGTCGGCCCCACCATCTCAGCAACAGAGCAAGGGGGAACCGGGCAAGGACGCCGACGGCTTCACAATACCGCCACAGATGAATGATCCCATCTCGCAGGCACAAAGAGAAGCGGCAGCTGAGGAGGGCGAGCATTCATTCAGGTTGAATATCAAGAACGAGCCGATTCCGGAAGAGGATCAGGACGCGAAACAGGCGGCCCTGTCCAGTGTCGCGAATGCCTTGAACATGGGAATCGCCACGCGAAGGACAGGTACCATTCGAGGCAGAAGAGATGTCCGGAACACGGTTTACATGCCATCTTTACCGACGCACGAGATCTCGCCCGAAAATCCTTTCCCGGTTTCGCCTTCATTGCCAACAAGTGCTGCCATGCCGAAGCCCACGCCGTCTACGACATTTACTTCCGAGACCAGTCGTGCGTCCGATACACAGTCGATTCGATCCGGCACGTCTTTTGGAGGGACATCATCATATAGTGGTGTTGCCCGTATCAAGCACCCGGATATGTCTGGCCCTGTTTACGGCCCTGGTCTGCACTCGTCCATCATCGAGACTGTGTCCGCCGTTTTCCAGGGTGGTGAGCCAAGCTGGGTCAGGGTAACTGGCGAGGTAGCCCTTTCCTATGTCCCCGATCCCGAAGCACCGTTCGCAGGTAAGCCCATTTCTCTCTTGCCCCCCTTTCCTGACCCTGAACTCACAACCACAGACCACGAAACGATTCGCCTAAATAACTTCTCCGTCCTTGAGTCTATCGGACCCAACCGAGCCTTGGTCACCAACACTGTCAATCCCGACGAGTTCTCCGTCGACCTGTCACATCTTGCCACCACCACCCCCGCCTTCACTTACCGCGTACATGCCGACTCGGACACGGCCCTGGCATCCCAATGCCCCATCGACATCAACCCGGTTTGGAAACCGCAAGCCGACAAGCTCGGCCTCCTCCTGCAGTACCGTCTTAGCTCGTCCTGCACCCTTCCGCGGCCCGTCACGCTGTCTAATGTTGTCTTCGTCGCCACCTACGAAGGCGCCCGCGCCAGCGGCGTGCAGACCAAGCCATCTGGCACCCATCTTAAGGACAAGCACATCGTCTACTGGCGGCTCGGGGACGTGACGCTCACGGAAGACTGGGCCAAGATCATCTGCCGCGTCATTGGCGAGCAGAACGCTGAGCCAATGCCCGGCAAGGTCGAGGTCCGCTGGGAGTGGGCGCCGCCGGCACATTTGGCTTCCGAGATAGGCAGCGGCATCTCTGTTGCAAGGTTGCTGCCTGAGGGCAAGGGCAAGGGGAAGGCAGTCGAGATGGATAACGAGGATCCCTTTGCAGATGCTGGATCGGCACCATCGTCGCCCGATCCTTCCGGGCAGCAGGGTAGGGCGTGGACTGACGTGCCGCTTGTGAAGAGGTTGGTGGCAGGGAAGTACGAGTCCAAGTAGGCGGAGTGAGGGCTCCAATAGTGATGGGGTTGATATTGTTTTTTTTTTCTCTTCTTGCGGAAAGATATCTGAGATCTGCTGCAAGCGATGGAGATCGAGTTAAGTTGATACCGGAGCATGTTCCGAGGAGCGGTTTGGTTTGTTGGTCGGGTTCTCGCAGGACCGTGAAGGAGCCAGAGGATGAGATGGTACATAGTTGTACATATTCCACGTATTTACCCTGTTGATTTCAGCTTTATTTGGCAATAACGGAAAACAAACTCTCGCTCCATATGGGCGAGATTGGCAAAGAAAATGGGGTTATATCCCTTGAATTCAAGCAGAAACCGCAAAGCCTCCCAAGCCTGGGTATGAAGTCCCGACGCCGCCATCTAGGCACCACTCCAAGATCCCACATGCAACCAAATAACTAACTAGAAGTCATCTTTCTAGTAATAAGCGTATGTCATTTCTTCAGATTTTCTATCCGTTGTCCCACGTGCTGTTCTAGTCTTCACCCCTCGATCCTACCCCCGGCTCTCGTCTGCTCCTCCCAGAACTCTAACGTCAGGGCGGCCAAGAAGCAGGGTACGCAGCCACGCTCTCGCACCCAGAATTTGATGTTATCGCCAATCTTCTGGGCGAAGGGGCTTCGCGGCCCGCCACCGACTTTCATGGTGCCGCGCTCGCCGTCAAAGACGATGCTGTTTTCGTGCTCGTCCGTCTGCGACGGGTAATGAACGCTTTCGACGCGCATCTTACCGCCGGGAATGAAGGTGACGGTCCAGCCAAGCGTGCTGAAAACAGCTTCCTTAAACTCGGCTGACTTGGATGCCCACACCTCTTTGAGGCGGCGCGCCGATTTGTGGGCCGATGCCGTCTCAGCCTTGGCCTCGGCGATCTCACGCTGAGCGGCCGCGAGCTGTGAGGCCGGGACCGTGGCAAAGAGGGTGGGCTTGCGCTCGATGTGGGCGAGGAGCTCGGCGTTCTCGAGCTTGAGGGCCGCGAGGGTGGCCGCTTTTGTCGCTTCGTGGTCCGACGTCGGGTTGGAGCGAAGGGAAAGGATGCGGGTTTGGAGCTGGGCCTGAGCTGAGGCAAGTTGGGAGGTGGCGACCTCGTGTTCTTTTTGGAGGAGGCGATGGGCAGTTTGCAGTTCAGAAAGCTCGGACTGGAGCTTGCGGTTTTTGCGCGCGAGTTGGCCAAGATGCTCGTTCTCAGCGCCGTCGGCTTCGCGCGGACGCTTGTTGCCAATCACGGGCTGGACTGGGCTCGTGGACGCAGATTCGAGGGAGGAGAGGTCAGCGTGTAGTGTGCTGACCTCCGCCTTGTATTTGTCGACGAGATCCTCGAGTTCTTGGATCCGCTTGAGCTTCTGCTCATCGACGCTCTCTGGCTGCAGAGTCATGTCCTCCATGTCAAAGGTCTTGAGCTGTGCTCGGAGATATTCCACTTCTTTCTGTGCGAGGGCACGCTGCCGCTCCAGGCGCGCACGAGCTTTATCACCCGCTGTTCCAGAGCCTCCGGTTGCCCTGACTTTCTCAATTTGGTCCAGAAGCTTCGCTTTCTCGTCCTCTAACGACTTGATGATGTTGTCGCGGTCGGCGATCTCTGGCTGCAGCTCACCTAGCTTCTCAACCAGAGAAGCAGAGTGAAGGCGTTCCGCCACCAACGCCCTGGCAACATCCTCGGGCGATGTAAACTCATTCTGGCCATTGACGCCAGGTTCGCTTTGCAGATAAGCTGCCCAGGACCGCCGCTCATCCTCTAGTCTTTGCCGCTGTCGTCTCTCCTCATCCAGTTCTTTCTGGATTGACTCGACTGCCTCTAGCTTTCGCTGGAGCGAGCGCTTCTCTTCCTCGACAATCTCTACGGCCTTATGAACCTGGCGGAGATGCTTCAGCTCCGCTACCTGTTCCCGGTTCTTGGCCTCTAGGTTGCGAATGTGCGTCACCTGATCCGACAGCTCCCTCCGAATCACCGCAATGGTCTCAGCATCGCCGGTTTGCGCCTTCAGTCGAAGCACATCTGCCTCCAGATTGCCGATTGTTTCGTCCCGTTCAGCCAATTGCAATTGTACTTTCTCTAGGGCGTCATCTTTTGTCCTGTTCTCCTCCTCCAGTTCGTTGGTGGCTCTTTGTAATGAAGCAAGCTTGGCTCGCAAATCGATCGCTTCTCGCTCGGCCATGCGCGCCGCTTCGTCCTTAGCCGCGCTCAGTTCCTCCAATTGCTCCTGCAGCAGCCTAGCCTCCTCAGAGGCTTCCCTTGCCTTCGCCTCGAGCTCACGTTTTTGTTGTTCCTTCTGGGCCCTCAACTCGTCCAGTTCGTTCTGCAGCGCCTCAACCTGCCGTTGCGCTTTCCCCTTCTCTGCCTCGGCAGCCTGTTTCGCCTTAAAGTCATCCTCCGCCCTCCGCTTGGTGTCACGCATTTCATTTTCCATCTGAAGCCTCGCCAGCTCCTTCTCCTGCTCGTAGCTGCTGATTTGGTATTGCAGTGTGCCCACCTCGGCCTTGAGCTCCTCGATGCGTCTGCGCTGGGTTTCGTATTCTTCGGCGTCTGCAGGCGGGCGATTCTCCTTGCTGCTTTCGCGGCTGAGGCTGCCCGCTGCTGTGGCAGCGCGACCGCGCGGAGGCGATGGCCCAGCGAAGCCGCCTTGTTGCGAGCCTGGGCGCGCCATAGCTCCGCTTGAACTGCCCGTGTTCGGTTCGCCGGTGAGAATGTTATATGACGGTTGTGTTGTCGTGCTGTTGCGAAAACTCGGTATCTGCAGATTATCAGCATCATCACGCACAAAGTGTTGGCGCGTCCTGTTGGACCCCATACCCTCGATTCCCGGAGCGAAGTGCTGGGCCGTGGGATCCCCCCGCTGACAGTCGCTCGAAACTGCGACCCTCCGCCGCTGACTGAAGGACGTCTCGCAGACCCTGGCGGGTCCCCTTGTGGTGTAAATGATCTCATGGTAGATGGGCGGCGTTCCGACGGACGCGGTTGGGATTGACTTGGCGTTCGCGGCATGGCGATGCGATTGTTTGGGAGCAGAGCCGTCCGCTGAAGGTTCTGATTGGGCGGACGATCCTGGCCCAAATACAATCCGTTGCGGGTCAAGAGCTGTTCAAAGTTACCTCTCCTTCGCGGATCGAATCAGGAAAAGGCTAAAGGGAAAATCGAAATAAAAACATGTAAGTAGGTTCAATAGGTTTGTTTGACGAATAGTTTCTCTAAATCCCGCTGCTTGATGGTTGTCTTCAAATGTTTGATGTTTTTGTTTCCGAATATGGAGAAAGGGTTTGTACAGTACAATACCCATGATTAAGACTACTTACGTATTTGTTTGTATGTCACTTACGGTGGTCCATTCAGTGTTACGCATATCAACTTCGACCGCTGCTACAGGGGAGGAGATTGACCAGCATGCGTTCAAAAGAAGCTGTTGTGCTGCTGTATCGACTGTATCCTCACAAGGGACATCTTAGGATCCTTCGAGCTATTGCTGTTACGGATAGTCTATTTCGTAGTCACCAATTTTCCCTTCCTATCCTGCAAATCAAAAGCGAAAGCGGTGGAGCACCTGGCCTACACACTAGTAACTGAACCGATCGAGCGTTGCTAAGCTCTGCCAACAAGCGATTTTTGTGGGGTTTCGGCCAAAGAGCCCCTGACAATGACGCGGGCGCCATGTGGGCTTGTGAACTCCACTGCTTTCTCCATCAATTCCGGTTTGGCGGCAGAGCTTCTGGCAAACGTCCAGCTCTTCCGGGTCGTTGTCAGTTCACTCATGGCATTCGGTTCGAGGTGACCTTCAGCAGCATCGCTGCCCCAACGCTCAACTTTCTTTGCCCGACATCCGATCTCTTATCCTTCGCCCGCTGAGAGAATTGTAATGGTTCGCGGTCGCATCCCCGCCGCGGTGCGGGTAAGCTTCAACGCCGTGTGTTCAACTGCGCCCCGGGAATGTCATAACTCACCAAGCTTCCACAGGGTCGCCTCGTGCCGCGCTCGAGGCTGCTGCTCCCGGCATTTAATCTACATCTCCAATCCCCTGCAATATGTCGATCATTCGGGTATCCGCCGGTTCCTACGCGCAAATACGGGACGACGCGAAACGAGGATGGTGCCAGCGCCGATGTGAAGGAGGTTCAAAAGAGCGGCCAACACGACACTGCGGCAGAATCGGCTGCCGCAACGGCAGGGCAAGGCACCAAGTCAACTCAGGCACCGGCAAGCAAGGCCGCAACCTCGTCCGTTACCGGCTCCACGGTAGTCAGCGATGTGCAGAATTGGGAATACGATCCCAACATAAAGGTCGAATCGTTCAAGGACCTTCCCCACGCCAACTTTGGAGTTAACCAACACATCCCCTTCGATGCAGAGTTCAAGGAGGTCTTGAAAGCGATACCGTGGCAGTTCCGCGCTCCGATCCGCTATGCTTTTGCCTACGGCTCCGGGGTATTTCCACAATCTAAAGCTAGCGGCAAGACTCCGACCGAGGAAGAGCTTCGCGCGATACATCCGAAGGCGCCGCTCGCCGTGCAGAGGGCTCAGGACGGCACACCAAAAATGATTGATTTTATTTTTGGTGTCTCGCACACACAGCACTGGCATTCTCTCAACATGAAACAGCATCGAGACCATTACTCTTCGCTCGCCAGCCTCGGCTCCGGAGCAGTCTCGTATGTCCAGGATAGGCTGGGCGCCGGTGTTTACTTCAACCCCTATGTTGTCGTTAACGGCATTTTGATCAAGTACGGCGTTGTACAACTGAACACCCTGGAGAAGGACCTGACACAGTGGGACACACTCTACCTCGCAGGGAGGCTGCATAAGCCTGTCAAGATTCTCCGGGATGATCCAAAAATCAGGTTAGCAAACCAGATGAACCTTCTCTCGGCTTTGCGAACAGCGCTGTTGCTGCTTCCGCCGAACTTTACAGAGGAAGAGCTGTATGGTACCATCGCCGGTATTAGCTATCTCGGCGACCCGCGCATGGCGCTGCCTACCGAGAACCCACGGAAGGTCAAGAACATTGTGGGCAACAACATGGCCAACTTTCGGCGTCTCTACCTGCCACTCATCGAGACACTTCCCAATGTAGATTTCAACGACGCCGGCGCCGGCACAAAGGATTGGATCTGGGACGAATCTAAAAACCTCAAGCTTGCACAGGATATGGACCCCGTCAAGCGCGGCAACATGGTGCGCCGCCTGCCCAAAGCGTTCCGCTCGCGTCTCTATTTCCAATATCAGAAGAAGCTGGCCATCCCGGCGGAGGACTTCCGCAAAATGATGGAGGAAAGCAAGGACGAGGACGCCGTTGCGTTCAAGAGACGCGAGGGCGGCGGCTTTGAACGGCGTATTGCCCAAGATGATCCTGTCGAACTCCGCAACTACATCCGGACCGTCATCAAACAAACCATCAGCTGGCCAGCAACCACACAATCTCTCAAGGGACCCCTAACCAGCGGATTTCAACGCACATGGCGGTACCTGCGTGAAAAGATGGACAAGTACCGTCAGGGCAAGCAAGCCGGAAAAGAAGAGGTTGCTGAGAATGATTCCAAGAGCGGAAGTGGGAGTGCGGGTAGTGAGAAGCAGTGACCTCATCTGTAAGTGTAAGCTCTGAAGTGCGTGACTAATCAGCTAGTATGGCGTGTCTTTTTTGTACATAATATCCATGGCATGATGATGGCACTCGGGTACAGGACTAGACGGTGAGCGGCGTTGGTTGATTTTCCGAGGCACCATGAGCTAAGCAAACAGACCCAATGGAGATTTATTTTTCTGGCAGAGGGCGCTTGATTCTTGGCCTGTCCGAGAATTGTCACACAGATCTTCAGACATACTTGGCCTAATTTTTGTACTATATCCCAAACAAGGCAGGTCATCAGTTCGCTCTGAGACATGGAGATGCAACAACCATCTACGTTAATACCAAAAGAGATAACTAGCACACCAACTGGTGTAGTAGCGCCATTAACAATATACACACGTCCCGACATCTTAATCTCCTCTCTACCCTCGCCTTCCAATCACGTTTTTGATGTAGCAGACTCAGTTAGGCTCCCTCACATCCCCTCGGTCACCGCTATTTTTTCGCCCCCAAACGCGAGCTTAAAAGGCCCCCATTGCCATGTTACACAGCAAACTAGCGGTAGGATTCAGCAAGCATGCTGGGGTATCACTAGCGTCTTACCTGCGCTCCCTAGCATTTCCCAGCTTCGGCCCAAAGCAAGCCATCGTCAAGATTAATATAATCTTGACACAACAATTGGAGGAAGCTGGAGGTCATGAAAAGCCGCTGATTCTGGGAGTTGAATTCAGCGAACAACTCACAGCGGTTAGAGAGCTGGTTAAATGACTGCGCCGCGGAGTAAATATCGAGCATAATACCATGATGGACGAGGTTGGCGCGGTATGTTTTGCTGCAGATGTATATAAACACGGCTGTACTCGTCTTGATCAGAAGGCACATACCATCTTGGGGATGATGAAAGCGTAGGGATGAGCAACCCATCCATAGCACCATCTTCAGTCGATCGCTGAACCTCCGACGACCAGTTCCGATTATCCAATCTTAACAATGAGGCGGGGTTGGATGTTCTGCCTAGGCGGTTTGAGCCTATCTATGTTGGTATCTTGCCGGAACAACGTTCTGAAGATGTCGTGTTCGCAGCTCGTGGTTGACCGGATTGACCCGTATGTGGCCTTGTGCTGCTTCATCATTAACAACTCCTAACATAGACTAGTCTGGTCAACCCGGGGGTTCTAGGGTCGCCTCATCTTCACCAGCTCGTGGGGGGAAACAGCCTGAATGCTACCATGGACCCGAACAACAACCCGGGCGAACTCTCAACGTGCACCACGTGCACATTTCCCGATGACTTCTCCAACTACTGGACTGCCGTCATGTATTTCCGCGCAAGGAACGGAACATACAAGCGGGTCAAGCAGGTAGGCGCCATCGGCAGCGAGACGGCGCGCGGTGGCGGTATCACCGTCTATTATCTCGCTCCACACAAGGATCCCACAAACATTGTCCCGTTTAGAGACGGGTTCCGAATGCGCAACGGTGACTCCAGCGTGCGCAACGCCACCAGTGCGTCCCGATTCCAGGGCATTGACTACACCTGCTTGGTGAGGGAAGATACCCGTTACACCAACCGTTCAGCCACCTTCCCCGACCACATGTGTCCAATGGGCATCCTTACCACCATCTACTTCCCTCCTTGCTGGGACGGCATCAACCTCGACAGCCCGGACCATTACAGCCATGTGTCATGGCCGACAGAGGCCGACTACAACGACGGCGCCCCGTGTCCCGCGACACACCCCGTCAAGATACCGCAAATCATATTTGAGGTGCAGTGGGACACGCGCGAGTTCAATACGCCGGAGCTGTGGCCTGAGGAGCCCGGCACCCAGCCGTTTGTATGGAGCTTCGGCGACGCCAAGGGGTACGGACATCACGGAGACTACATTTTTGGCTGGACAGGCGGTGTGTTGTCCAAAGCGTTTAGCGATGACGAGGGCTGTCTGGGACCAGGAAATATGCTTTGTGAATTGAATATGCAGTCGATTGAGAAGGCTATCCAATGTATGATGGAGACGAGTGTCAGGGAAGAGGTGGACGGGTGGTTAGAAAAGATGCCTGGAGGTGTTGAAGCCGAACCCTAGCCCAAGCTAGCTGCGATTGCTTTCTTCGACCAAGAGCCGTCTATGTCTTTCCAGAACGAAACCGGAATTTTTGTGCTCTTTAGATACCTTAGCATATCCATGCCAAAAAAAAAATTGTGCCATTGCTGGCTGAGAAGCGTTTCACATCGCAACAATAAAACCAAGGCTTAACTCAGCTTTCTCTCCCTTCCCAAGGTAAGAGGGGTAACTCCATTAGAAGGAGTTTATTGGAGTGTGAAATATTAGTCACCGGACAAACAGGATTCAAAGATCAAAGCAGGAGCAAACCCTAGTAGTTCACTCATAGCTGTGTTTGAATTCGCTCTTGCCTCACAGGGGCCTGCCTCATATGTGTGAGTGCATTGCTATGGAAGGAACTCAGCAGAGAGCTTTGTAACTAAACTACTACAAGTTTATCTTCCGACTCCAATTTCTTTAAATTCTCTGCGAACTTCCAATTTTGTCCAGACAGTCATCATCCCATATTTCGATATATTGCCACAGCAGCTTTACATCTCATATACCACAACCGAACAGGACAATAACCTCTTCTACCCTCAAGACCCGACCGACCCTGTCCTCATGAACCTCGGCACCGCAACGCCAGAAGCAACTACTGAAGCGTTGACGGCAACTCCCGTCCCTGCGGATCCAACCATCACCACCTCCGAAAACACTTCTAGCAAACCGGCCAACGCCGTACTGCGTTCCAGCACTCCCAGCAAGACAGTTATTCGCACCATTCAGCCCATTACAGAGACACCACCGACGCCAAGCGAAGAGGTGACGGCCTGCCTTATCAAAGCGACAACCACTATCAACATCGATCCTGCATCTACCACCAAGATGGGACACAAGACACGCAAGGGTGTTCTCTACGTAACCTCCTTTTTCATCCCTCCGCTGGCTGTGTACATGAGACGCGGAAGCAACAGGGACTTTGGGTTGAACATCTTGTTGACCCTTTTGGGTTGGTATGTAACTCGTGCTTTCTTGAACAGTCTTTCAATTTGCTTTCGGGCCATTTCAACAGACACGACGGGCTCTGAAGGAATTAAAATGGCAATCAAGAAGAAAGAACATGGGCTTCATTTACTGACGCTGTTGAATCAACTGGCAGGATCCCCGGTGTACTGCATGCCATGTATCTCGTTTCAAAGTAGAAGGTACGACGGGTACATGGAGAAATTGGATTTGGCCTCCAAACAGGCAGTGGGATTAATGTCGACTTGGACCTTCGCCCGCTACTCGACGTACATACGAGGTGTCCGTGATGGGTTGGTGGACACAAGTGCAAGTTTGGCCAACTAACGTGGCTGTCAAACCTGAGATAGGGAATTGCGACGGGTTGATGGTTATGGTTTAAGAACCAGTTCCTATGGCACACGCCTCCGACTACACGCGATACCTAGAGCTCAAAAACACACGTCAGCTGCATTTGGCATGTACAACAACTTGTCGTCTACTCGTGGTATGATAACGTGGTGCCGTGTTGCTGCTCCTCACTCCAACTTGTGCTTTCTGGGTATTGTCATCTAGATAAAGCAAAAGCTCACAACATAGTGCACTGGCTCGGGGGATCACTCAAAATATGCTGGCCAAGAACAAAGTTCAATTAGGCAAACAAGAGCAGCAGATCTAGAACAAACTGACCCGGAACGCCAGCAAACCTTCTGAAATCAACACAATCGTTCTGGCAACTTCACTGAAACTCGAACTATGCAGCGCATCCTTGATAACCACCTCCTCCCCATATCTACTAGCCAGCGAATTCAAGCCTCAACAACAAGCCCTTCCAGGACTCTCATCGCCCTCATCCCCTCGGCCTCGAATGCCGCCACCATCGCTTCGCACTCCCTCTTCAGCTTTTGCTCCGCCAACCCGGCGTTATGATAGATCCACTCCTCCACAGTCATGTGCTTCTCAGAACTCGTCAGCTCGGCGCCCATGCGCAGCAGCTTCGCGACCCCCTTCTGGCCACCGCCATTCTCCTTGTCTTCCGAGCCATCGTGGGAACTCCTGATGGGCGAAGAGGAGAAGAGCAGGTCCAGGTCGGCTGGCTGCCAGGGCTGGCTGCTCTGCAGGCCAGAGATGATGTTACGCTTGGAAGGCGAGCCGCGGCTGGGTGTCTGAGCGACGGCAGCGTCGAGCGAGGCGAGGACGACGCGCTTCGGCATGACGCTCGCTGATGGTTGGAGGGAGGTTGGCGGCTGGTTCTCCGCGTCGGGAGACAGCGGAGAGCGCGCACGAGCTATAACAGCTGCTTGGTTGTTGGAGCGCGCTGAGAGGCTGGGGCGGGTCCGCGGGGTTGAGGGGGGTTGCGGGAGCCTGCTCGCAGAAGAAGACGGTGGAGCAACAGCTTTGGAAGGTCTTGGTGGCGTCGCGGCTGCTGGGACGGGGACAGGGGACGGGGCAGGCGCTGGCTTTCTTAGGGTGGTATCTGAACCGTGCCTTGGGGCGGAAAGGGATTCTCTGGGCTTAGCCGTTGTGGTCCGGACCGAGGCCTCCACGGATTGGTGCCGCTCTTCTACCTCAACCGAGGCTTGTGAGGCCGTTGAGTTCTTTGGCGGTCGCCCTCGCTTTCGCTTTTCGGTGCTGGTACGATTGGCTGGTTTCGTCACCACGGTTCCCGTGCTCGTGTCAGGATCCTCCACTGGTAACATGTTCACATCCAACTGCGGCTGTTTGGCATCGTGGTCCATGTTCGAAACCTGTTCAAGACTTAAGGCATCCTCTGATTCGGCTAGTTCGGTTTGAGCAACTGGCTCCTTGGGTTTTGTCTGTTTCGAGACCTTCCGGGTTCCAGCCTTGCGGCTCTTCTTGGGTACTACCAAGGCTTCTGTTGCCGTGGGTCGCTCCACTACCATTTCAGCCTGCATTGCCTCAAGGTCGGCCTCAATCTCGGCGTCGTTTAGTACCATGGGCGTCGGGTCAAAAATGGCATAGGATACACTTTCAGCCTTCTTCTTCTGAGCGCTGACTTTCCGTGTGGTAGCGGCCTTTTTGGGCCGTCCCCTAGCTGGAACTGGAGCTTGCTCCATGGATTTATCTTCGACGTCACTGTTGTAGCGTTCCAAGTCGGCTTCGAGCTGACGTTCTAGCTCATCGTCATCTGGCATTTGAGAGCGCAGGGATGCTGTAGATGCCTGCGACATAACGGAGGTCTGCGACACCTTTCGTGAATTTTTCGTCGTAGAAGCCCGGCCTTTCTTTCTGCCAGCTGGCTGCTTTGCGGGAAGGGCATGAGCGTCGGCCATGTCGGCGTCGAGGATGGACGAGGTATCGACAGCAGTACTTGGCCTTGCCCGTGTGACTCGCTTTTTTGAAGCTGGTGCTTCAGAATCGACAACAGCGGGATCTTCCATGGCGTCGCTCCCCCGCTTGCGACCTCTTGCGGTAGGTTGCTGTTGTGCCTCTTCTGATCCATCTTCGAAAATGTCGACACCCTCATCTTTCTTCGCTTTGGTTTTCCGCCCCTTGCTAACGGCGGGTTTCCTCCCCTTTGTTGTCTTTTTCCCTCCCTGCGTCATTGTGGATGCGGTGGTCATAACGCTGTCGTCGTGGTCGGCAGTGATGTCGGCAGCAGAAGCGAGATCCGATGCTGTTGTCGCAACAGTGGCAACGGATTGTACTGAGAGTCGAGAGGCTCTGGAGGTTCTAGCTGCTTTGCCTCTCCCTTTCTTCGGGGCGGGATATTGATTAATAAGTGCGAAGAAGAGGCAACCTGGCTGGCGCTTGTAGTGCTCATCACTGCGATAGTGTTATTAATATGCCCTTCAGACCCAAATGGACCACGTACAATGGATTGTCGTCAGACTCCCAACCCTCTAGCGCGAGGTCGCAATAAGCACAGGTCGTCATGTCATCAGCCTCAAGCGAGGGGGTGAACTTCCAGCCGCCCTCGACCAGCTGCAGCTTCACGTTAGCCTTGCTTTCCAACAATCGGGTGGAGCGCAATTGCCTACCTTTTTAGTCTTGCATTTGAAACCCTTCTTTGACTCGTATGGCCACCTGCCTCCGAAGGTCGCTTTCCGCGCCTCGATCATGGCTGGATCGAGGGGATGCACCTTCCCGTAATTGCCATAACCGGCTTCGATTGCCGCCATAATCGCCCAGCCGCATGTCGGCGAATGTTTCAGATGTTCCTCTAGTGGGTTATCGGTCTCTTCCCACCCATCGAGCGACTTCTCGCACAAGAAGCATACCACATTGTCGGGGCTCTTGGGGTGCGGTTCGAAGAAAAAACCGGCTTTTGCGAGCTGTTTTGGTACATTAGTCATTATCGATGCCACCTTTTGCGAAGAAACCCACAGCGACTGGCGAAAGACTTTTGTGCGGCCAGGAAAGTGTCTTTCCAGCCTTGCCCTTAGAAGTGACAGGCTGAGGGCCGCGAAACGAGTCGAGACGCTTCTCGAAGACGAAGTACCGGTCGACTGGTTCCATTGCCAGCACAGTCGTTGAAAGCGCGTCGCTTCCTTAGGTACGGTTCAGATCGCGACTCGGGAGCAAGGTCGAGGGTTGTCGTGGGCGCGTTCTTGATCGAGTGAGAGCAGTCGCTGGAGACCCTCCCCAGCTGTGATTATAGCGCGTGTCTAAACGAACGTGGCAGATCTAAATGATGATAATAAGAGCGCTGGTCGATGGATCACTAGGCGACAGATGCTTTGCGCTCCTTGATTCGGGACGATAGTGGGGAGGAAGTCGCAATCGCCAGAATATCAATGTGCAACATTGATTGGACAATAGCATCGCGTTTGTTTACTTGCCGTTCGGGGGTTTAAGTGGGGCTGATGTGGTGCGCCACAACCTTGCGCTGTCTGACAAACTGGCAAGCCACAAACCTTTCTTGTTTGTGGCACGGTGTTTCTGGGTTAGGGTTGTAGACTCTACATAAGTCTCTTTATCACCACGGTCGGGTTCTTGGCCCACACAAGAATGTCAAACCTGGACGCCATTTCTCCTTCCGTTGACTTGACCCAATTCGTCACCGAAGTTGTTCGCCCAATCCCAGTCCACGGAGACTGCACATCACGGACCGATTATGTGTAGTCTGCTCGCAGTTCACTCGGCAATCTGCGGCATTGTCCAGACTCGGAACGAAACCGAAGTGTCCTGACCACTTGCAAAATTGCTTCGCCGCTGGTTGAAAGTGTCAACACTTGACGATCAAGCGTTGCTATTTTGCGAGCGCACTAGTGGTAAGTTCTGCTTCAGCCGTATCCGGTCTCAATGTCTTCATCATTAGTGATATCTTCTCTGGGGGTTTCCTCTTTTCGTTTATTCCCGGCGGTGTGCCCTTGGAGGCGGCGAGATCTATGTAGTATTACGTTCCCCGCTTTGCTGGAGATGTTGAGGCTGCCCCCATTAGGTAGCCAACCAAGTTCTCGGAGATATCCACCTCCAACAGAACAGTTGTGGAGTGTAGTAACACAAAACCCCGAGCTTGCCCGGCGTACACCGAACTGGTGGATCAGGGAAGATCCAAGTTCAAGGCACCTAATCCCACAATCTTGTCGGCCATGCCTCCGTTGGCTAGTTGCTGGCTGGAACATTAATGAAGAGTCGTCACGTATTCTCAAGAAAAGCGCCATTTCCTGGAGCGGCAGGTGAAGGATGTGTATTATGGGCTTTCAGTTTCTGATCTCAAGTACCGAGGGTTAAGCTTTTTTAAAGTTGCGTTTTCCCCGATATGACTAAGTTTACAAGCGCCGGATTGGTTGGCGGGCGGAAGCTTCCGGGCATGCCAGACATCCTTCCATTGTTCCTATCCTCCCTGGTGAAGTGAAGCGAGTTGTTGCTTAGTTCTCGACCCCACACCACACCCAACACATGAATCATGGGCTGTGAATATCAAACCAACCCTAGCACGACTAGCGATAAAGGGATGAGAAAAGTCTTGTTTCGTCTGATGACAAGAGACTTTCATATAATATCGCCCCAAGGTGTAGTCATCCTTGCCACGCCCCACCAGCCCACAAATGGAAGCGATGAAGAACGAACGAGCTTCGAGAAAAA
>MU857737.1:0-11008 GCA_033296725.1 Corynascus novoguineensis | reverse complement strand
GCTCGAATTGCTGGCCCATACAGGGAACTGCGACGAAGTTGAGCCTCCCCTGCGAACAACTTGAGGACTAAGAGTCTGGGGTCTGGGGAGCAGTGCAACCGCGTGGCCTAGAATGGGGATGAATAGTGGAATATCGGTCGAGGCCGACCCTTCGGTCATGATGGCCACGCCAGGGCGGTCCAGCGGCGAGAAGGGGCAACGGCAGATGCGGCGTGCCGAAAGTTCCGGATATGGATATCGACTGGAGGCGGCGGTCGAGGCAGGGGTGGGTGGGCAAGTGTAAACTCGGATTCTTGGTCGATGTGTGGTTTGCCGATCTGTTTTTTTAAAAAGGCGTAAGGTACTTGAAGTAGGTCGCTCTGCCCTCGTACCCCTCTCTCTTTCTCGATTTCCGACCTCTCCTGCTCCTTCTTGTTCCAGGGTTCGGGTAGCTGACCTTCTGAGGACGTGGGAACGCCCCTTCATTCGCCCCCTTCCTAAGGTCAGACCCGGAAAGACCTCTGGTCTAGGTTCAGCACTGCCTCCTTTCGGACATCTGCCGTGCCTTGCTTCACCTGGCTTCAACACGCCAGCATAAACAGGGAGGTGACGAATAGAGACCGTTTCACACGCTGCCCGACTCGTTAACCATGGCGGCCAACACTGTCATCCGGGACACAAAGTCCTCCGAGAAGAAGGCGGACCCATTCGACCCCTCGGATTCAGCCGTTTTGCAGTCGCAGTCTGAAGACGAAGTGGGCGAAGTGCGGCCCACAGGCATGGACGATTACGAGAAGCAAAAGGCGGCCCAGGGTGAGGCGCATTTCCACCGGCTCGGCTGGAAGCGCCTCACCATCGTTTTGATTGTGACGGCGGTCGCCCTGGGCAGTCTCAGTCTGCCCGGTGCTTTCGCGACGCTGGGGATGGTGGCGGGCGTCATCCTCACGGTCGGGATCGGCCTCGTTGCCCTGTACGCCAGCTACGTGGTCGGTCAGATGAAGCTCAAATACCCACACATCTCGCACTATACCGACGTGGGCCGCATGATGTTTGGCAAGTTCGGCTACGAGTTCATCAGTGTCATGTTCATTCTCCAGCTCGTCTTCACCACGGGCTCCCACGTCCTAACCGGCGCCATCATGTTCAACAACCTCTCGGAGAACGGTGCCTGCACCATCGTCTTCACCGTCGTCTCAGCCATCATACTATTCCTCGTTGCCATCCCACCCAGCTTCTCCGAGATGGCGATCCTCGGGTACATCGATTTCGCGTCCATCATTGCCGCCATTTTCATCACCATCATCGCCACTGGAGTTCGGGCCGGCGAGCTCCCTGGCGGCGTCTCGTCGGTTGCGTGGTCTGCGTGGCCCAAGGAGGACCTGTCGCTGGCGGAAGCCTTCATCGCTATCGGCAACATTGTTTTTGCCTACAGCTTCGCTCTGTGCCAGTTTAGCTTCATGGACGAGATGCATACTCCCAAGGATTACGCCAAGTCGGTCGTGACGCTCGGTATCTTCGAGATCGTCCTGTACACCATCACGGGCGCGCTCGTGTACGCCTTCGTCGGCCCCGACGTCCAGTCGCCCGCCCTGCTCTCGGCCGGGCCCCTCGTGTCCAAGGTGGCGTTCGGCATCGCGATCCCAGTCATCTTTATTTCGGGCAGCATCAACACGACGGTCGTGGCGCGCTACATCCACGGGCGTATGTTCAAGAACTCCATCATCCGCTACGTCAACACACCCATGGGCTGGGCCACGTGGATCGGCCTCGTTGCCGCTCTTACCGTGCTTGCGTGGGTCATTGCCGGCGCTGTCCCTTTCTTCTCGGACCTGCTGGCTATTTGCTCGTCGCTGTTTGTCTCCGGCTTCAGCTTCTACTTCCCCGCCATCATGTGGTTCATGTTCATCAGGGAGGGCAAGTGGTACGAGCGCAAGAACTGGGCCCTGACGGCTGCCAATGCTATCACTTTCATCGTCGGTATTACTGTGCTAGGCGTTGGAACTTATTCTGCCGTCTGGGATATTGTAAGTTGTTTCAGCTCCTATTCGCCTTTAATTTCACCGAGCTGACTTGAATATAGAACCACCGGTACGAGGTCGGGTCTGTTTCGGACCCGTTCAGTTGTGCTCCCATTGGTTGATATGGATTCGACTCGTTTCTCTACCTTTGGTTGGTCAGGGTTTGGGGAGTTAGGGAGGCACTATCATCCGCATTATGCCAGAGTTCCATTCAGGTAATGGCAGCTCGGCCACTGCATGGTCTTATGATCGAGGATCTTTGGTTACGCATGTGTTCGGAGCATTACCAGGAGTAGATGGTTTACGGTGTTTGGGGTTTTGGATTCTCAGCGTCATAGCGAGCTCGCGTCTGGGAGTTATTTGTAGCTGGACAACAATAAACTTGAATCACGCAACGTCTGACTCCCTGTTGTACTTGTGGACAGCTGAATCCCTTCTGAAGCGCAAGTTCAGGGCAACACAAACCTATACGAGAGAATCAGGGCCCAGCCCTACTTTCCTTCTCGTTCCCCTCCCCTGTTTACCCACGGAGCAAAACAACGACCCCCACCGTCACCTCCACTCACCCAACTTGCCGTCCTGTGTCCTCCACCTTGTCCTCCACCAGAGAGCAAAAGAAAACCGCGCAAGAATTGATCGCTTGCTTTATGATGCCCAGTAACAGGATTGAACTGTTGACCTTCGCATGACATGATATAGCAGACTGTGAAAGTCCACAATATTAGTACGACGCTCTAACCAGCTGAGCTAACCGGGCTTAACTTGTTATCTTTTCTGATCCATAATAGCCCATATGAAAAGAGTAAACTGCGGTTTCATCATGCCACCGTTATGGACAAGAGGGGGAAGGTGTGATGCCGTTACGCATGGATAAGTATGCGCAATGCCCATCCATGATCTGGCAATCAACTTGGAATCGCCTCAGAAAAAGGTAATCACGTGCTGACCGGGTGACGAAATACCTCCAGAGGGAGGCTTTCAGGTACTCTTGACTTGAAAGACACCGACGTACATGTATTGGCTGAGTCTGTCCCGTAACTTCCCAGACTACGATCATTTTCGTGATTGGACGAACCACAAAATTGCTTGTCACTGCGTCCTGCCTTATATATAGGTTTGAGTTCTTTGCTTCATATTACTACATGCCTGTGTTGCTGTGTCGAGGCCAGCTGAGCATACATGTACACTCTCACTTCCTAGCAAACCAAGCTCGGCCAAGAACTTTAGGGCATCTTCAGTTGTCCAGCCCGAGTTCCTTGTAGAATGCCTCGGTGCTTGGCTTCCTCCCTAGGAACTGCTCCAGAGTGAGCATCTCGTCCTGCGACCCGCCTTTTTCAAGCACTGTGTGCCTATAGCGCCGGCCCTCCACGGGGTCCATAGGGTTGCTCTTGAAGACAGAGTAGAACATGTCGGTCGAATAAACCTGAGAGGAGAGGTAACCGTAGTAGCCGGCATCGTAACCCCCAATCAGGTGCCCAAAAGTTGCCTGGCCGTTGCCCCATGTGCTGTGTGTGGATTATGAGTCAGTGTGATTTCAGTCGGTTGCAGTAGAGGTAGTCTAGAGAAAGCCTGAAAAGAGAACAAAGGGAAGGGGACAAGGGAGGGGCATGAAGGGTAAACAGTGAAAACCGTGGCAAGGGGAAGAAATTATTCCAGGGGCAAACTGACCTCGGTTCGCCCTGCGCTTCGGGCCCCTTGATCTGGGAAATCTGCACACGCAGGTCGTTGTATAACTTGCTGACATCCAAGTTCTCCAACTCCTCATGCGTTTTGGGGGTGTGAACCGTCATGTCGAAGAGGCCAAAGTGCAGCTGTCTCAGATTGAACAGCGCGTCATTGACGTGCTTGGTAGCAATCAATTTCTCGATGAGGTCATCAGGGATTGGCTGTCCTGTCTCGTAGTGGCTGCTCAGACTCCTGAGCTGGCTCGGAGTCCAGCACCAGTTCTCGAGCATTTGGCTGGGCGCCTCGACAAAATCACGGACGGTAGAGGTACCGTGATATCGAGCATACTGGGTCCGGCCCGCCAAGTCGTGGATGCCGTGCCCAAGCTCGTGGAAGAGCGTGACGACCTCGTCGTGCTTCAAAAGCGAGGGCTTCTTCTCGGTAGGCTTGCTGAAGTTACAGACAAGTGCAGTGGCGGGGTACCGCCTAGTGCCATCTGGCTTGAGGAAACCAGGCTGAAGGCTAAAGTTGGCCGCGTGACCGTACTTGCCAGGGCGGGGATGCAGGTCAAGGTACAGGTAACCCACGAAGCCATTGCCTTCGCCCTCGTCGTTCCAAACACTGAAAATGATCACATCCTCATGCCATGAAATATCCTCGCCCTTGCCAGTTGGGGAGATGCGCTTGCGGTCTTCGGGTGTTAATTCAACGAACACCAGGCCAAAAAGCTCCTCGAAGATGCGGAGCATGCCTGCGACCGTTGACTTCAGCGGGAAGTACTCGGCAATCGCGTTCTCGTCGATGCTATATTCTTGCTCCACCATCATACGGTCATAGTACCGGTGGTCCCAGAGATAATAGTTGCCATCAAAGGGTAGGCTGCGAGCTTCATGATCTTTCTTCTTTAGTGCCAGAAGATGCTCAATCTCCTTGACGCCCCCAGCGGCCAGGCGGGTCTTGAGATCTCCAAGAAAATCGAGGACTGTCTTTGGTGTCTTGGCCATCTTGTCCTCGATTCGAAACGAGGCGTGGTCGGGGTAACCGAGAAGACGGGCAGCCTCATCGCGGAGGAGAATGGCTTCTTTGAACAGCGGGACATTTTGATTGCACTACATGCGGTGTTAGTTCGGCACAACCGCCGGCGATTTCAGAGTAAGCTGCGCGCATACCTTGTTCTCATTCTCAATAAACACTTTGCGGCGTGTCTCAGGGTTCTTCGCAAATTTGAGGGTGGGGAACAAATCGGGGTACTTGAAGGAGAGCCGGAGCTTGCCCTCGTTATCACCAGTGCCCTTTTCCAATGTGTCCAGGACATCCTGCGGGACACCGTCCAGCTCTTCCTTGGTGAACCAAAGGCCACCATTTTCCTCGTTCAGGTTCTTCTGGAAAGCGATCTGAATCTGGCTAAGCCTCTTCTTGATCTCCTTGAAGCGGTCCCTCTTTGGGCCCTCCGGCAAACCCAGGCCGTTCCTGATGTAGCTCTTCCTCTCCCTCTCCAGCAGCCGCGCACTCTCGACATCTTCCAGACCAGCAGACTTAGCCAGGGCATCGTCAATCAGGCGGTTCTTGTCCTTCTCGAGGCTCGCCGCGAGGCCCGAGTTGCTGTAAACGGCATCAACGAGGCGGAAGACATCTTCACGCATGCTGCACTCAATGCCGAACTCGTCCATGATCTTATCGGCCTCGGTGCTGGCGTCGCGAAGCGCACTGTCTGCTGACACATATTGGTAGAAGCCGAGGATGCGGGCGCTGAGGGAGCTCTCGTTCTCATCTTCGATCTGGGGACGTATGACAGCGTCGAAGGTGGCCGACGCGGGGTTCTCGGTAGGCTTGATATTGGCCACAAGGGAGTCTAACAACGAGCGAGTCCGGTCGCACAAGCTCTTGGAGTCGGCCACGATGCTATCCTTGGTGCCTGTGAACAGCGGCGGCGGCTGCGGGGGGTTTGCGTACTTGGCCATGTCGGCGGTCGGCGCGTGGGTCAGGAAGGAAGGCTGAGACGAATACGTCAGAGTGCCCAGAGCTGGACGACCAGTCGAAACAGCAGTGAAGCCTCCGAGTGGTGCTTGGTGTGCTTTGCTGTATCGGAGCTGGGTGAAGAGGGCAGAGAGGCGGGGGACGATGCGTGGGGCAGCCAGGATGACGGTTGTGGTGGAGAAGAGAACGACGGAGAGCAGCAGCAGGAACACAACCTGCCGAATTGGGGATGCAGGAGGCGCCAGGGTGAAAGGTGGAAGCGGTGCGTTGGGCCGAAGTCAACCTCGAGAACCGCGGGGTTCAAAGTGCAAGACAGTGGAGGAGGAGCCCAATTGCGGGGAAGCTGGGGCGGGTCTGACAGGAGTGAGGTGGTCAGACAGTTGGAGGGAGGCGTGCCAGGGCAACGGTTTGTCAATCGGAAGGATGCCTAGTAGGGGAGCTAAGCGTACTAAATAAAAGAAACCGAGAGTGAAGGTCAGATGCAGTCAAGCTCAAGTTAGGTACTATAATCCTAGCAGCCTTGTCGGAATGCCCTGGACCATTCGTTAAATCATCAGCAGTCAATAAACTGGTTTGAAGCGTCGAAAGTTGTAGCGGTCTTTTGAAACGGTCACGTCGACACATTGCCGGATTTGGGAGGTTATCAAGCCCCCACAATTAATGCCAAGCGTCGTTCTTAGTGGCCTAGGCCTTTTGCCCTTGTTCGCTGTGGCCCTGGTCTGATTCGGACCCCCCTCGCCCACCGCCAACCAGTATTTTGGGGAATGACTTCCTGTTGCTATCTAGGTTTCAACCTGTATCCTATTCCCAAGTCCTGAATTGTTATCATCGAATACCAACCCAGGCGCCCAAATGTAATACAATCCAGATTGCAAACTCCAACGCCAGCCGCCCGTCACACAACCCATGCAATGCCCTCTCGCCTCGTAGACACGTTCCTATCATCAGCGAAGTGCGTTGATTGCTGCACACTCCTCGAAGCCCCCGCTATTTCTAGTTGGAAAGAATGGTACGGACGAGCTCTGTTTTAGATGAGATGTCAGCACAGTCCCTTTTTTCCAGCATGCAGATGCCTGTTACCTGTGTAGTTGACCTGCCCGGAGCTGGTGTCGACAGCTTTGAGCAGCTCGTCCACCTCCTCTTCTGTCATCTTCTCGCCAAGATTCGTAAGGATATATTTCAGTTGGCCGACGCCAATAAAACCCGTCATGTCTTTGTCGAACACTTGGAAACCACGGCAATATTCCTCAGGCTCGCCAGGGTCGCGGAAGCCGCCCGGCCGATTGAGGATGCGCTGGAAGGTCTCGAAATCGACTGTTTGTCCCAAGTCAGCGATCGCCCTCAACATGAAGGCAGCTAGCTTGCAAACAACTCACATTCACCTCCAACGCTCTTCTCCAGCTCGTGAATTTCGGAGAGAGTCGGGTTCTGTCCGCAGGCGCGAAGGAGATCACCCAGCTTCTCGAGAGAAACGCGGCCTACGCCACGGGTGTCGAACAGCGAGAATGCCTCCTTGTAGTTGGTCGAAGCCTATGCGTCACTGGTTAGATGAGTTGACAGGTCGGGTGTTGTGTTCGAAAGCGGGGTTCTGTCTGCAGGAGAGCGCGTGTTGCTGCGAAAACCAAGGCGACCTTTGAAGCGAGGCAATATCGATGAGAACTCGGGCGCGGCAATTCCCTTGCTACCCATAGCCTTGTTTGACTCACAAAGCTGCAAGACGCCTTTGTGCAAGCAAGAGAATCGGCTCTCCTGAGCCAGGAGAAAGATTTGAAAACTTGGGGAAACTGAAGGATTCTTAGCGAGGTCACATACCATTGTGTTCTAGTAAGCGGAATACTATGTCTGAGCTCGAAATCGTAGAATGTTAGGAACAAGAAGAGAACAGGACGTTGTGGTGAGTGGTGATCGAAACGGCGGGACGCAGGGCGGCGTTCTGGGAGACTTGAACGATTCAAGCGGTTTGCTGGGCAGTGCCCCACCCAGACCCCAGTTGTTGTCGCCGTCTCTCGGGGCAACCGTGCCCTTGACCCCCTGATAGACAGAATGTTTAAGGGTTAGGGTTCCCGTTTCTCGGCACGTGCCTAGCCCCGGGCGATTGTCAGCAGCCGAGACCCCAATGCTGCAGCGGGCTTGTTTAACAAAATGGGAGCGGCAACCGCAGCAGGAACAGATGGTGTAAAGCAGCAATTTGCACTGTTCATCCGTCGCATGCACCTACACTACTGCAAGTAATCGTGCTGGACCGAGCATCACATTCATGTGCTACGGTCAGGGCAGGTTGTATGCCATTCTCTGAAAGGAGTTGCAACAACGCCGGGCAAGAGAGAAATCGTAGCGGAGCAATCATGTCAACCAGTGTCAACCACTGAAGAGGAATTCTACCGCCGCGGCCCTCCCTATTCAAGTCCTTGTGTGGATGTTCGAAAACTTGTGGTTAGATCTACCCTCTGAAAGGTACCGCACTTGTCTCGTTAGGTGGGGATTGTGATGTCGACATTGGCTGTTTTTGTTTCGGCTTAGGTGGAGGGCCGCTCCGGATAGTCTCCGAAGCGCTGATTGCGTTATCGGTCTAAGGCAGCTGCTCATGCTTTAGAAAAGACACCGTCGGTTCCCGTCGAGGTTCTCTTCCGCAGTCCACACGTGTTTAGAGCCCCTATGCACCTGCTGCGCCGCTTCGCTGGTCGAACGAATCCGTTTCTGAAGCCGCAAGCTGCCGTCTCTATCCCCGCATTTACCTTCGTCACCGGCTCCATCTTAAACACACTGTTCCACCACTCTGGACAACGACATACGTATTGCACAACAAACATGGCTTCAACTGACGCCGCTCTTCGATCCTTTTTCCAGGCATCCAGGTATGCTGTTGTGGGCGCAAGCACAAATACCGCGAAGTTCGGCTATAAGGGTCGGTTGATAGATATCTCATGATTTACCGCTGCATGCAGTCCCTACATCATATCTGAGTATACCTGCTCAATACTTCACGTGCCCTCACTCTCACTACCCGACCCTTTATATGAGTTTCCTGCAACTGTTACCACTTCTCTGTACCGTTGCTGATACCGAACCTTACAGTCTTCAAGTGGTACGTCGACCATGGCCTGCCGGCAACCCCCATCAACCCGGGTGCCCCAGCAATTGCTGTGGACGGAAGGGATTTCCCGACCGTAGCGTCTCTCTCAGCACTTCAAGAGCCCCAGGGGACCGCGGTATCAATCATCACACCTCCGCCTGTGACGAAGAAGACGCTTGAAGAGGCAAAGAGCCTGGGAATACAAGCCGTGTTCCTGCAACCGGGGACTTTCGATGACGATGTTTTGGCATATGCACGTGATAACTTCGCGACAGTTCTTGCAGGCAAGGGAGGCGCCGGTTCGGAGGGTTGGTGCGTGCTGGTCGATGGCGAAAGAGGGCTGCAAGCGGCTGGGAAGCTGTGAAGGTCATACTTGTTGAAGTTCTGGCAGTCACCCGTCGTTCAGCGTGTGACGTGTGCCAATCTAGGGGACTACACATGGTAGAATTCAGTTTGAGCAACTCTAGGCTCGATCGTGTCCAGAATCATCAGGTCACATGTGGTTGGGAGCCAAGGTTCAGATCGCTAGGTACATGCGTTGCTGGAATGTCCAGTAGCCCCGCGTCCGAGACGCACACAGAACCTTACACGCGTGATTCAGTGGCAAAGGTATAGGAGGTGTCTCCATACGTATCATCGGCCCATCCTTACTAAAGCCATCTTTGTCTACCTAGGTCATTGGGGTTGTATAACAGAGCAAACAGGAATAGGTATTGAATTGGCAAGTTCGAAGAACCTCTAACGTCGTCCGATTCCCATTTTGCTCGATTTACTGCAACAGGTGCTCCCGGGGAAAGTAGCTTTGCCGGCATGTTCAATCCTCAGTCACTATGGCTATATGCAAGTTGAGCCACTTCAGGGGCGCGCCTCGACATTCCAACCCTCTTGATCCACAACTGAGAGACGCACATACGCCTGCAGGGCCGACATTAGAACCTTTCTCAGGTTTTGGTGCTCAGTTTTCTAGGAGGAGAAGCTATTGACAGGTTGAGATATATAAACTGAGCCATCTAATATGTATTGGCTCTCTTCACTCACAGCCCTGGCATCTATCTCAGCTTCACACTCAACCTCCAAAGCTTCATTCTTCCGACCGAGATGGTTTAGCCGACCAGAATATCCCTACATCATGAATCCAAGAACTCCAAGTCCACCCCAGTCGCGGGGTAATACAACTCCCTGTCGACCTGATTGGCAACCGGGGATGGTCGCCTTCCTACGTATGTCCCCTTTTCTATGTCGTCTATGCCTAAGAAGTAAGCTAACTTTCCTCGTCAGACAAGAAAGAAGAGTGCAGCCCCCAAGACGTTCATGAATTGATCCATTTGCGGGCTGTGCCTTTTGGAGCCTTTGGACGTTGGGTACCTCCCAGTATCTATAGCCCCGATGCTAGTTAGCTAACTGTCGGTAGATCCTGTCATTGTTCTTAAGCGCCTCTCCCCGAAATCAACACACGTATTGATTACCACCGTCTCCGCTTACAGTACCGGGGAGAACAACAAGAACCCGTGCCCTCCATGGAAACAACGGGTTCATCGCTACAAGCGACCTGAGGATTTTCGTTCTTTCCTGGGTAGCGAACGGGTTAGCAACGAGTATCCAGCGCTCCTCCTTGACCCAGGGAAGCAGTTCCCTAAGCCCAATGCCAGTTGGGTGTACGTCCAGAACGTTTTTGTTGTGCCCGTGAACGTTCTTGGGGTTTTCGCCAGGGCGCCCATGCCACCAGGGACGATACTCACCATGTGCCCCGATAGCCTGGATAATCTTCTCTGCCACATGGCAGATAAGTGCAAAGTGTGGGCCCACCGTCAGGCTTTGCTAGACGCCCTTGAGCCGGCAAAATCGGGGTCATCGTACCCAGTAGTTTCCCTCTCTGCCCCCTTAGCTACCGATCCGTTCTTCTCGGCAGCACCGGCCCCTACCGCTCACCGACCCAATCCTTCGGCTATGATCTCTATCTGGAACTCCAGGTTGTCCTTCGCATCAGTGCTTCGCGGTTCCGGGTCGCCGCCTCAGCAAATCCAACCCCAGGGACCGACGGTGCCCTGGCGGCAGCGGCAAACTCAGCTGCCGGCGGTTCGAAAGCCTAAGAAAAAGCCGTGGGAGGAGAAGAAGAACTGGCGCGAGTGAGCGCGCAGTTCGGAGGCTGGCAACTGACTTGGTGGCTTGTAACGTGAAAATGGATACTCGTGGTTTGCTTTTAGGACAAGCAACGGCAAACATCTTCGTTCTCCTCTTCTTTTCTGTCGAAGGCGGTAAGCACAGCTTAGTAAGCTCCTGAGCTACGGAGTATCAA
>MU857736.1:0-71014 GCA_033296725.1 Corynascus novoguineensis | reverse complement strand
TGGGGGGGGAACGTGACCTGTGATAATTTCTGGGGCGGGAAAAAAAAAAAAAAAGAGTTGAACGATGAATTGATGCTAACACGAGGGAAAAACAGACGGCTGCGCTGCGCACACCAGGGTCAGATGCCCTTCTCGAACCGCGTCCTTGAAACTCCAACACCTCAGCGGGCGTGATACCTTCCTCTTGAAACCTGACACTTAAATTCTTCAAGGAGTTCCTGGAGTGAATCATTCGTTGCCTGGACTCACAGGGTCTCCGCCAGAGCATTGTAGCTCCTGGTCGAATCAGGACGAGCGGCTGTGATTATGCGATATAGGTGGCGGATTGAGGGAGGAGGAGGAGGAAGGGGAAGGGAGTAGGAGGCGGTTTGATTAGTCCTCCGGTGGCTGAAAGGGCGGTCATCCTGCGGTTCATAGGCGAGATATATATGGGTACGGTCTTGGTAAAGATTGCTGCTGTGTTTTTGTTTTGGTCGCTGCCATAGAACCCATAAGAGCATCCAAGTCCGCTTGCTCCGAACCTCTCCCATGTATCTGATCCAACTTGATCAACTGACATGCTAACTCTACTTTTGTTTATCCGGACGTTACTTAAACCCTATTCGTTCAAGAGAGGATTTACCCCGTTTGTTTATCTTTACAAGTAGAAGACGGCACGCTTTCGTTGTTTCTCTTTTAGGATAACTACTGGACTTCCGTCCAAAGTTTCAGACAATTAACTATGAATTCCAAGCTCACAATCCATCAGACTCGAATCGGATGGCTTCAAGCGTAGCCTCGCCACAGCGAGCAGGAACATATAATTCAACGAGATCGCTTGCGTCCGCCCCGCCGCGTCATGCGCGAACCGGCAGCAGTAATTACGATTCCACCAGTGGTCGCCCACGCCTAGCTCTAGAACATGTTACATGTTGGGTATCGGAACAAAGTCCCACCTATTTTAGACCCTTATGCCCGCAGAAGAACGCCAGATCATAAACATTGCGCCGCCGACGAGGCCGCTCAAAGCACTCACTCCTCATAATCCTCGCCGCCATTGTGGTCCCCAAACGGATCAAACCCCTCCTCGCCATATGTGTCCTCTTGGAAGCCCTCATCTCCCTCGAACCCGCCATCCTCTTCTTCCTCGTCTTCGTCCTCCTCTTCGGGCGGTGCAAGAGCTTTAGCAACCCTCTCACGCACCGTGGACGGGTCCGTCGGCGCTGTCGTGACCGGTGTCGGTGTCTGCGCACCGCTGTCGCCGTCGTCGTCCCCGGCATCGCTACTGGCGTCGCTTCCAGCGCTACTGGGGAGCGCGCTGCGGCTGCCGACGGAGCTGGCGCCGCCGTACGTGCTGCCAGGCCCCGACTTTGAGAACTCGAAGAGGTTGCCCATGCGAGAGTAGTCGAGCTTGGTGCTAATGGCCCGCGTCCGCAGCATATTCTGCGCTGCCTCGGTGGCAGACCCGGCGGGCGTCGCCTGGCCCTCGCCGATCCGCGGCTTCTTGGCCCTGCTGCGCTTGGGCTTTGTCGGGTTATTTTGAGACATTTTAGCTTCAAAGATCTTCTGCTGGACTTTGCGCATGTAGTCCTTGTTATGGTTCGCCCAGATCATTTCCTTGAGCAGCACGTCCTTCTCGGAAAGCTTGCAGAACATGACCTCCGGGTCATCCTTGAACTCGTCTTCGTGGACGATTGGATCGTCCGAAACCTTGGACTGGGGCGCAAACCAAGGGCTGGTAGTGGTAGGGGTGGTTTGGGTGGTCGTCTCGGCGCTTCTATCGGGCGAGGCATTTGTGTTGGGCTCTGGTGCCGCGGGGAGCGACCGGTTCGCATTCGCCATCTCCTCTTGTTCTCGTCGCTTCTCGATATCTTGCCGGACAAGGTCAGAAGCCCCAATCAGCGCGGGGTCATCCAGGTGCCCTTGCATCTCCTGCTCGAGATTATTCTCATCCAGCTCCCATTCCTCGTCAATGTTCAAAGTCGGCTTTTCTTTGCTGTTGCGATTGGATCCGGGGGCTGCTGTATCCGGAGACTCGTTCTCAGAGACGGGGAGAGCTTCCCTTTGCTTGATCTTCATATACTCCATACCGGGTATTTGGATACCCTGGGCTGCGGCCATGGCCAATTCGCTACTTGGGTCCACTTCCTCCGGCTCCTCGTCCTCAGAATCGCCGAATTCGTTGGCCAGCTCCTCCAGCTGACCGTCAACCTCCGCTGTCGCGGCATTGGCAATGCTAAGATCCTCCTGGGTGGGCTTCCGGTACGGGACGGCAAAGCCATCTTTATCAACCCCGGAAGCGGGTGTTTCGGAGCTGTCAGTGGACGCATTCTCGGCTTGGAGTGCTGGGTCAATCGGAACGGCCTCGGTGTCGGGTTCAGCTTGCTCAGTTCTTTGGCGTTTTGCGAGGTTCTGCTGCTCTTGTCCCGTTGCTGCTTGACTAGTGTCCCTGCTGGCCGAGACTGCTGCTTTTCGCTTCCTGATATTCTTGGCATGCTTTTCTTGCCACTCCTTAGACTGTTTGTACACAAATGGGGGGTCGTGTGAAGCCTCCGGAAGAGCCTTGGCTTCGTGAAAGTCGCGAATCGTCATCTGTGCCGAGGGTACGTTGGCAAATTCCTCCATGCGCTCCTGCAGAGTGGCCATGGTGACCTTGGCAATGTAGACGACCTCTCTGACCGTGCGGCGGTAGTTGTGGGCTCGTGCAGCCATAATCAAGGCGGCGCCACAGATGCCGGCAGGCCGGCGACCATGAGTGATGTTGTCGTGGCGCATGCGCTGGGCGATGCGAATCGCCGACAGAGCTACCTTGTTAGTGTCGTGGAGGAACTCGAGCTTGCTCGCAAAGCGGAAGATAAGGTCCTCAATGATGATGGGCTTTGTGCCGTCCTTCATGTCGGGAAGAGCGGTAAGTAAGTCCTTATAACTGCGACCGAGGAGGAAGACGTCGGTCTTGATAATATCGGCCAAGTCGATCAACATGACTTTGTTGTTGTCCTCCTTCCGGCACACTGCGTAAATGCACACGGCCGCCACCGTATTCTTGCGGCGGCCCTGGATGAAGTTGCTGTTGGAAGCGAACTTGTAAACCTGAAAGGCTTTCTCAGCGACATGGGGTGCGATCTGCAGCTGGTGCGCAAACTGGTTCATGAGCTGCTTAGCCTCCCTGAGACTCCGTTCGCGGGCTTCACTTGCCCCAGCGCCGGCGACACGGCGAAAGGCAAGGCCGGGGGCGGTCGGCCGCACTGAGCCTTGATCTGCCGCGAGATAGCTACCGTGCACAACAGCGGCACCGTTCGCACTCTCGCCAAACGTGACTTCGGCGACGATGTTGCTCTCCCACACGACGCGGCCGCAGTTTTGGCAGGCTCCGTCTCGAACGTCCGACTTGTCACAGTCAGGGTTGTTGCACACCGCGCCCGAGGACGCTGTCCTCACGGCCGGGGCTCCCGTGGACGAGGATAGTGCTACGGACTTCTCCCGAGCACGCTGCTCCTGCTCCATGATGCGGCGGACTGAGTTCGGTTTCCGCTTAGGCTTAGCTTTGCCGGAGCCCCCGCCGGCTTTGATCATCGGTGCTGAAGACATTGTAAGTTCTGGCGAAAATACAAATGTTCAGAGAAGGGCTGGTGCGCTCGATCGCCTTCTCAGATTCGATACATCTCAGTCGTGATGAGGGAGAGAATAAGGATGAGCGACGGGGTGAGGCATGGACAGGGACCTCGGGTCGTCCCCCACCAACGTCGTCGAGGGTGCTCCGCCGGAGCTCGCCAGGGCCACTGTGGACTTGACCGCGACTCCTCGATCACCAACAATTGCTGTACTCTGAAAAAAGCGGTTGCGCTGAAGTCAAAAAAGGTATTATATGATTGGCGAGAAAGGGCCAAGATTGCGATACTGGCGAGGAGATTGTCGGGCGCCTGCCTTGGTGGGGTGCGAATTGCGAAAGAAGCGCAGTTAGCCAAGCGGGGTGCGAAGGAACCACGAAAAAACCCTACGGTGGGGCTGATAATGAGTCAGCAACAAGGGAAGGAGGGCAAAGGTTCGACTCAAGTTTCAAGCTCGGTTTTTGGCGAGGGAATCTGCGATCGCCCGAGTTATTTGTGCCCCGCTTGCAATCGACCGCACCCCACCATTCCAACTTTCTCGACTCCAGGCTCGGTTAACACAACAAAAAGCTTTGGTACGTTGTCAACACGACAGAGAGCGGATTTGCGGGCTTCTTGGTGTTAACGAGCGAGAGAGAGCGTTCACTCAATAATTACCAAAACTGTGCATTCCGCTTCAATACGAAAGGTCACCGGCGGAGTTGCCTAAACTGGCAGGATCATGGAGGGGTTGTCATATATACCAGTCCGCAGCGTTTTAGCGAAAGCAACCATCGTCGGGTGTGTCGAGGAACGCGCGCTCGACTATAGCCGAGCCAATATAAAAGTTGCCTGCCCTCCGATTCCCTCTCTCCTGATTATGCAGTGGTCTACCGTATAACCACAGGCAGCTTAAGAACACCATCATGGCCCCGACAAACACCTTCAACATCACCGCGGAGCCAGGAACCGACATCTGGCGCAAACCTCCCACGACCGATGTCTTCAACGGTATTGACCCCGAACTTCACCTCTCACCTTCTTTCTGAGCCCACCATTATTACAAGACCCCATCTTGTTGAACAACGGACACGAGAAACCTCCATAAATACCAGTACCACCGCAAAAATATGAGACCTGACTGGCCGTGCTAATTTCCTTTCCATAGCTCCGATTGCCCTCCCTCCTCGTGGAAAGGACGCGGCGGCGCCCCTCCGCCACTCAGGCCCGCTAACCTCGTTTCTCTCAGCCCGTATCTCGCTCAACTTCACGCCAGAGGAGCAGTACGACCAAGGCGGCATCCTGCTTAGCTTCCGCCGGCGCCAGCGCGCCGATGCTGTGCCCCCTTCATCACGACCACCGCCGCCAAAATGGATCAAGTCCGGCATCGAGTTCTATAATGGCCACCCGCGCCTGTCGACCGTTTCGTGCGACAACTGGGCCGACTGGTCTGTCGCTGATTTGTCCGCGACAGCGCAGGAGGCAAAGGCAGCGCAAGAGATCGGGTGGACAACCGTCTCAATTGAAAAAGACAAGGACGGCAACGGCACTGGCCTGTGGGTGTACCAGGTGTTGGACGGGGAGGGGACTTCCGGGGGGGAGAGGAAGGTTCCGTTGCGGGAGATCTGTTGGGTGTTTGGGCAGGAGCGGCTGGAGGACTGGGACGTCGAAGTGCATGCCATGGCGGCGAGGCCTGAGAAGCAGGCTAAGGGAGGCTTGGTGGTGGAGTTTAGTGGGCTGGAGGTCAAGTGGGATTCTTGAGTGCAGATGGGAACGGAAAGTCAGACACTTTGAATCAGATAGCACGCAATCATACGAGGTCAAGAGAGGGACAGCATTTGTGAGGTGGCCGAAATTCTCCCATTACCTAGCCCCTCAAGCGGGCCGTTTAGAGCCTTGCGAAATCGGCAGGTTCGCTGCCAAGCTGTCCTCTTGGGGCAGCTTAGCAGTGCCCCATGCCAACCCGATGATATAAAAGCCCGAGTTGGGTTCGTGAAGAAGTCAAAGTCGTCATCATCATCAATCGTTACAAACGAGTGACCGCCCTGCTCCGCGCGGCAAAATACTGCAGGCGACCATGCAGATTCCCTTTTCCTTGTCCGGGTATGGGTTGTTGTTGCGTCCCAATCCCGTTTTCCCTTCCGTTCAACCATGACCATCCGGATCGTTTGTGTTTCTTCTTCGACAAAAGAAAAGTATTGTGCGGCCGAGCGCGCTTGAGTAGTGTCGATGCATGACAGTTCGGGGTTGGTGTGGAAAGGGTGAGCGGTTTTTGTTCCCATCCTTCCCTTCTCCTCCTCGCTGTCAGGTTGTTCAGTCTGAGTGGTGTGCGGTTCCGACTCCAGCCTTGTATGTTTCCAAACGCCAGGGAAAGACAGAAAAGCTGAGATGTCATCGCCCGATCCCGTCCCAATAAAGTCCAGCTTAAACAGACAGAGCAAGAAAAAGAACACAATCCATGGTTGGTTTTTTTGGTTTTTTTTTTCCTTTTTAGGGGTGGAAGGGGGGGAAGATGTCGAGTTGCGGTAAATGAAACGACGTGTTTGTTGTTCTTGGACGCCGAATTTGACGGGAAGCCCGTATTCCTCCTGGTAAGCGACCTTCTTCCCCCTGACGTCGTTTCCGCGATTCGTTCGACTAGCGAACGACGCCATCCAATCTGATACAGCTCAGAAAAGACAAAACGCCAGGGTTCCAAAAAAAAAATCCCAACCAGCCCAGTGCCCCCAGATCGCAAAAGAAAACAGGAAGAAGAACTGAGGCAGCAGGAGGGGCAGCGAGCTGCGCGTGTCTTTGGCACATACCCACATCGTGTATCAGCATTAAGCCCCTCTCGCTCCGCAGATCTTGAACGCAGAAATTGGTCGGCCAACCTCGTGAGAAGTGAAGATGTTTCAGGTGCATGAAAGATCTCCCGAATGGTGTTCCAATCTGTTGCAAGATGCGGGGAGCTTCGATGAGAAAAGACCCAAACGCCAGATGTCAAGTAGAAAACAAAAGACACAACCCCTGACTAAACCTGTTCCTCCTCCATTGTTGAGTCCTTGCTCTTCTGCCCCTGAAAGGGATAACGCCAGGGACCTGTACGGTATGCCTCAATGTACAAATGAACCCGGCCTCTCAGACGGTTTTTGGGGTCCGCGCGTTGCTCGCCTCAATAATGTCGTCGAGGTGGTTGCACATGGCGACAAACAGGTCGAAGAAGAGCTTCCCGCTGCCTTCGCCGTATACGTCGCTGCCGCACTTTTCCATCTCGGCCTGCATGGTGCCGCTGCGCTTGAAGGTCTTGCGGCACCGGATGATGAGTGCCAGGTAATGGGCGCGCAGGCGGCTGTCCGAGTCGGGCGTGTGTGCGTAGCAGTACTGCGCGCTGCGGAGGATGGTGCCAACGTCGATGCCCGACTGCAATCCTTGCTTCCGCAGCGCCAGCTTCTTAAGCTCGTCCAGCCCGTAGCGCTCCGCGGTGCAGTAGATAACGGTGTCGCGGAGCAGGTACTGGCCGATACTCGAGAGATACACGGTCGCCTCAACAGCCGAAGTGGTCTGGGGTGTCTGCCCTGCGCGACCACCTCCAAATTTTGGTGATTCGTGAATCGTCGGGGTGGTGTGTGGCGTGCCCCGACGGGGGAGCGAGTCCTCGAGTTCCCACGAGTTGCGCTGCTTGTTCTGCAGCAGGCGGGGGTAGTAGTCCCCCTTGTAAAGGTACTCGAGTATCGCGCTGAAGACTTCCGGCTCCTCGTCCGGGAGCAAGATCCTCCTATTCTGTGCATCAAAGTACGTGCTGCGCAGGACTTTCTCGAAGAAAGGCGCCTGGAACAGCACGTTCTCATGCGCTGCAAACAGCCGCGCGTCCCGGCCCACCACCAAAGTGACGATGGGCGAGGGGGCGAGGGACTTGTCAGCGAGCCTCGCCTGCTCCGACTGCAGGCGCGAGGTCTCCTCGCCTTTAAGCGACCGTTGCAATTTCGACACTTTCTGGTGATCCCGTGTGGTACCCTTTCTCGTCAGCCTCGCAGACTTATCCACCCGGTGTTGTGAATCCATCGCCGCCGAGGCAGCCTCCCGTTGAGAGTTGCTGGCGTCGCGGCTTCGAAACGAGCGCTTAAACATGCTGGTGATAGTCTGCGGTCCGTCGGCGGTATTCGGTCGTAGCGAGACGGAGTGGTTTCGTACTGGTACCTGAAATGCGGGACTGTGGAAAGAGCGGCGAAAGGAAAAGATGGTCGCCGCTGTTTCGATTTGATAGAGAGTGACGAAAAGAACGAAGGGATGGAAGACGGAGGAGTGGAAAAGAGTGGTGCACAAAAGAAAGATTGACGGGGTCCGGGGCGGCGTTATCCCAGAGAAAACTCTCAGGACAACTCCAGCAACGACTTTGCGACCCTTTGGATTGTGTGACGGGGGAGGGAGAGAAAAAGAAGGAAACAAGCAAGGAAGTGGGGGTTGTTGACCTTATTTAACCCAGCATTCCGGCCACGGTGGGGAAGCGCAAGGGTGTGCGTGCCTGGAAACCATCCTACATTGACCATTGGAAGAGACAGAAATGTAGGGCTGGGGAACACTGCGACAGGTTGCCTCCAGCTCTAGCACCCTCTTCATTGGATAATCCAAGCAGCAAGCGGCACAAGATTGCCGTGAGAGATTGGGTTGACGTCGCCTCGATCGCGGTTGGCGTCAGCCCTCGTTTGCTTTGTAGTGGTTCACATGGATGTGAATTGTTGTGCTAGCCACTCCCCTGTTTATCAGGAACCCTATCGTCCGATCCTCTCCAAGGCCGTAGCTCGCCTTGACGCCCCGACCGGTTACCTGACTTCGATGGTCTCCAAAGTCGTTGGGCGAGGATTTGCTATGCTAGGCTTTAGCATTGCATTCGCGGACCATCTCAAGAAAAGGATTGGTCAACACGGTTGCCAACGCAACGAATCAAGATTTAAACATTGGGATGCTCCCTTGTACGGTGCCTCGCCGCAGCATTTCCTATGCTTTTGAGCGGGACACGTGAACTAGAGCTGTCCACTCGACAGCCCTGCCAGTGAGCACAGCCTCATTTGGCTGCGAAAAGAAAACATGCTTAGAATGGACTGAACGTTGGCGCGGTCAAATGGTACTGCTTTCGTTTTCTCTAGAGCCATCAATGAAAACCTGTATGCAGGATTGCGTTGGCAATTGCATGGATGAGCACCTCATCCGCCGTTCCTTGGGGACAAGCACTTCCCCACACGGCTCAGAGACGCGGGAACAGTGGGGTTATTGGCCTCCAGGGCTCCCTTGTCTCCCACCGCCTGCCCCGCTTGGAGACCAACGGAAAGTGACTGGGGACTCGCATCACACATCAAGCTCATTGTCATTTTCAATTCTCAATTTACAGCACTGACAATTGCCATCGAATCCTTGCATTTTTGTGTGATGTTCGTTTTGAATGCAGATAATGACAATCCGCTCAGAAGTTCTCGACATGTAGATGAACTAGTTCGCTTCAGATACGTAGCCGTCGAGTCTGCTGAATTATCGCTCATTGGTGAAGAGGCTTACACAGCATTTCCGACCAGGTCGTTACCCGTGTTGGTTTCCAGTATGGCCGATAACTGGGCGGTCGGTTGATCGCACCGCTATAACAGTATATGTAGGGATACCATCTATTGTCATCAGCAATGATGGAATTGACAGAGAAGCTGTGAGTCAGCACAGGGTCGCTGTTGATGCTAAATTAGCGGCAACACGTCAGTTCTGCCATGTAGACTTTGTTTTCTTGTGTTACATGCTTCTTAAGCACGTAACTTGGCCCTTTGAGTCCGTCGTAGTGTTGTGTCCCGTGGATACGGTACAGCCCTTATTCTGCCATGCTTGAGTTGCCGTCTCAGGGTTGCATCTGCCGGCAAATGCTGGCGATGGGAAAGGTCAGCGTTTCTAACCCTGTCACCATCTTCGTGACTTTGAGTCACTGTGGTGAGTCAAATGCTAGACGCATGCATAGTCATGAAACCCGCCACATTGAACCGCAAGAAACCTACCTGCACCTTCCAATTCCTTATGTCCCTCTGAACTACGTACAGATAGTGATGCTGACCTGCCCGTCGAGTCACCAATTAGACCCAGAACTGTGAGACAAAAAATGGGAGGAGGCTTGGTGTCTTTGCTGAAGTGCTGCTTCTAGTGTTGCGTTGAGGCAACCAAAACGAGACACTTCAGAGTGAAGAAGCTTCTCTGGAGGAGACGAATAATTTCCCAAATAGGGTTTCCCGTGCTCAGGAGATAACCTGGCGAGTTATTGATAGATAGATTGGGGCCATGCCTGGCATTTAAGCACTCAATCACGTCTGTGAACTGCCTACGTACAAAGGAATCTTGATGGGCTCCAAGTTGCCCTAAGGCCCCGGTTCAGCTTATAGATACTGATGTTGGAATTATTTCGAGGATGAGAAACAAAAGGTGAGAAGCTCGAGGTCGCTTCTCCCGAAGGCGACCTCCATCGAGCAGTTCAACATCAAGAGCGGTCTAAATTCAATACTGTGTTATGTTATGTCAAGAAGCAAACTTTCAAGCATTTTTTTTTTTTTTCTTTTTGGCTGGCAACATTTCTTTACAATCGCATCGGATGTCGCAGGACTCTCCCATCCCAAAAAGTAGTGTACACTATGCTGGTGGGTTGCAGCAGCTTGCGCCTGCAGGGCAGGTGTGGGGCCGCAGGTTCCCCATATCTTCTTGTTAAATACCCAATCACCAGCCGCCAATTCAACACCGTGGTCACTGCGGCTCGTCCGAATGCCAGCGCCATCGCATCGACCTTCTGTCGCCTCTCAACAGCTCTTGGATAGCTGCAACAGCTTCGCATCACGACTTCGCATACGGTGTTCAACGGTGACACGTAATACTCAAGATGCTATCCAGCTTAGGGAACCCGCGGCAGGCTGCTGCGCAGCTCATGAACTTCGGCTTGATCCTCTCGTCGGCATTTATGGTGGGTTTCAATCCTTGCCCAGAACTTTCGTGGAGAGATAGGTACTGGCCCGCGTCTTATCCTATGGCTAACTCTCTGTGGTAGATGTGGAAAGGTCTGTCGGTCATTACGGACTCGCCCTCTCCGATCGTCGTCGTCTTGTCCGGGAGCATGGAACCCGCGTTCCAGCGCGGCGACTTGCTCCTTCTCTGGAATCGCAACCTCATGGCCGAGACCAACGTCGGCGAGATTGTCGTGTACAACGTGAAGGGCAAGGACATTCCGATTGTTCACCGGATAGTCAGGAAATTTGGAACTGGGTTCGTCTCCCTTCCGCAAGCTTCGCGCCTCTCTGGCCGAGTTTCCCAGATGCTGACGGCAACTCTTTAGGCCAGACGCAAAGCTACTTACCAAGGGAGACAACAATGCGGCAGACGATACCGAACTCTACGCCCGTGGGCAAGATTATTTGAACAGGAAAGACATTGTCGGGTAAGAGCGCCGCATCCAAACCCGTGTTTGCACAACGAAGGCTGATATCTGGCCTTAGGAGCGTTGTCGGGTATATGCCCTTCGTGGGATATGTGACCATCATGTTGTCGGAACACCCATGGTTGAAAACAGTCATGCTTGGAATCATGGGTTTGGTCGTCGTGTTACAACGCGAATAGTACTACCAAAGCCCTACCAACCACGTTTGCCTGGCCTCAGAACCTGCATTCTCACCATATTCCCCAAAGGATAGACATACACAGTTCCGTGGACCTGGGCAAATGCTGGTCACGATATCCTGCCCTCTAATGTTTCCACAGTGGCACTGACCAGAAAACCCGATATTGCTGTGACATTCTCGCTGCAGAGAACTTGTGAGTGGGCCAGCTGCCTAGCCAAGCCAGTTGGAGAACTAAGCAAGCTGAGGTAGGGTCTCTGCTGCCGCCCTGACATCGACGACGAGCAAAGTTTCGCAATTTTTTCAGATAATGTGCTTTTCTTATACCAGGCTTTGTTACGCCATTCTTGTTTTCTAATTGATGACACAAGAGGCAGTTACGGTATCGCGGTGCCTTCACGGTCAATTTTTGTTCTAAATAAAGACCAGGGACCAATAGCAGGGATCATGATCCCCTGGCAAACGCCTTTCCCGCTTTCACTCCTTCGGTGCAATGCCAAGCCCTCTAGGCCCAGCGGCCTCGAGCGCGGCAGGGTCTGGATGCAATCTTAAAAACAGCAGCTTGTCGCCAACTCTTGCCTCTCTCCTCCCCAGTCCTCTTGCTGCCTGCTCTGGCCATTGTCGCTCGTTTTGATATTTCACGGCCACTCTCGTTTTGCCCCATTCCCGGTATTCAGTCTCATCTTCCGATTCAGGCTCAACGACTTTTGGTCTTTCATAACGGCAACGGCACTTGAGTAAAGACGAGACGAGGATGGCAGACGGCGGCAACTCTGCCGCTGAGCCCAGGGTTGTGCAGTCCGATCAAGGCACAGAGGGCCGTGGTGTCGAGAATGCGACAGATGAAAGGCAACGAGAGCGACAAGAAGACGAGACGCAGCCATCACCGCCTCCCCCACCACCGAAGCCGCTGCCGCCTTCTCATAAGGAACTCAAACACCAGCCGCTGCCGCCTTCTCATAAGGAACTCAAACACCAGCCGCCATTTTCTCAATCGCATGGAGCGCCTTTTGGCCCCGTGTCGGTCGGCCAACTGCCGGTCGGCCAACTGCATGACGAGATCGAACAGCCGCGCCCCGAGCACCCAGTTTGGCGCAAGACTAAATCGGGGCTGTTGATGCTGTCTTTGATGGTTTGTGCAGTCATTTTCGGCATATGCATCGCCCTCGGCTTTGAGTACGCCTCAGATTCTGATACCTACTATGGCGCCGAGGGGTTGGATTTCGAATTTGGCTTGTCCGGCACCGCCGCGGGCCTCGCGATCGTGGTAACGGCGGTCGAGTTTCTCAAGACCCTCTTCTCCAGCCGCCGCGAGGGCATGCATCCAGGCGCGCTTGTCGCATTTCATCTTCTCATCTGGCTAGTGGCCCTTGTTGCCGGCATCATGACAGCCCTCTTCAACGCATTCGCCGATTGGTCCCGTAACCAGACAGCACTTTTCGAGCGGGTATTGGTCGCATTCGACTGCATTCTTTTTTTGATTCACTTCATTCTTTTTGTTGGAGCTTGTGTCGAGACAAACCAGCTCAAGAAGGCGAATAGGGGAGTGGTTGTGGTAAGGGTGCCCGTCCCAGTCGGCCCTGGGTACCCAGGAGCGCCATATCCCGTCTATGGATCGGCTGGGCAATTCGTCCCGCTGCAGCCAGGCACGCAACCGGGACATTCCACCGTCCCCATGATGACCCAGATATCGCCGCAGGCAGGAAACGGAGCCGGACCGGTCCCCCCTCAGCCGGCCGCGCTGTACGCTGGTTACTACGCGCCTGCTTCCCAAGGATACTATGCACCGGCGCCGGTGGTTTCGACTGCCGCCCATCCCTCGCGTAGCTCGCGGGGACCGCCGGCATCTCGCTCTGAGTCCCGAAGATCGCAACGCCAGGTCCAAGATGGGCAGCAAAGTGAGCCTACATCCCAATCGACGCAATCACAGTTGCATAACAGGCAAGAAGAACCTACACCAGGGAGAACCGCATGATTCAGAGGCGAGATATGACTACTCCTCAACATGCGGAACATGGGAAAACGGTTTTGATCAATAACGGCAAGACGGTGGTGGACATGGGACCAAGTTGATACACTAGGGATGCTAGGCATATCATGCGTCTAGACTTAAATGTAATCACGACAACTCCGCGACATTTGATGAGATAGAGAGTGTTTAGTCACCAGATTGTAGCATTGCACGTGTTGTTCACCCTCTTTTCGAAGCGTCTGCACTCTCATGAGCGCCGCCCAGTCAAACCGTGGTTCTGGGCAGGGAATCCGTAGAATCATGGCTATCTCTCTGGGCTCTCAAACCAATGGGCCACGTCCCCATAGCGAAGACGCGCGTGGACGGGTTGGGCATCAGCACATTGCATTGATTCGTTGCAATGGAAATCAGGACGGGAAATGCGAGAAGTGGAGTCTATTGGCAGTCGCTGCTTAACTGTGACTTGCCAGAATAAGGAAAGGGCGGTGGCAGTGGCTCCTCTTGGTGAACTTGCTCGCGGAAAAAAAAAAAAAATCGACCGCAGCTTAGCTCCAAAAAACATCTTAATTCATATGGAGATGATTCCACCTGCATGTCCGGGCGACATTTGAGTATTCGCCAGACTAGAGTCGGGCGGGAAACGATGGACCAAACACAGGCCAGTCAATGGAAGCTTATGGTGTGGATTGACGAAGACAAAAGGCGCCCGAGTCGTCTCGGGCTCAAGTCCCCCAGTGTCTGATTCTAATTCAAATTGGCCATAGTGAGCGACGCACATAAACATTTCCTTGGTGCAATTTAACCCGACGTTAAGAAGAAGTACAGTCATCCGTTACTGGGAAGGCAAGGACCATGGCCCAACTCAGGGGCACACCAACCCGTGAACGGAGGGAGAAGGCGGAGAGACGAGGGCTGTCACGGAAGAGATAATGGATGCGAAGCCGCTCAATCCTCCTCGTCGCCGCCGGCAGCAGCGGCCTTGGAATCTTCCTCCTTGCCAGCAGGGGCCGTGGCCTTGCCGACTGGTTTTGCGGGCGCCTCTTCCTCCTCTTCCTCCTCTTCACCCTCAGCCTCGTCGTCTTCTTCGGCATCAAACTCCTCTTCTTCTTCCTCACCCTCAGCCTCCTCATACTCTCCGTCACCATTTGCAGCCGTGCCGTTCTTGTCGGAAGCTTCGGCGTCAGGGGCCGTTTTTAGCTTCTTCTTGGGAGGTGCTTGTTCTTGGGAGAAGTGTCAGCCATGTTGGCACGATCGATGAACAACCTTTGGGGGAGAAGATGGGAGAAGGTAACGCAGGGGATCTTGGCCAGGCCGACGTCATTGGCGGAGTGGACAGAAGGATGCTCCATCAAGGCCTTACCTGGGGCAGTGTTCTCCTCGTCCTCCTCGTCGCCCTCTTCACCTTCGGCTTCCTCGTCAAAGTCCTCGTCTTCCTCATCATCTTCAACATCGTCTTCGTCCTCTTCGTCTTCTACATACCTACGGGCATTTGTCAGCATACACTCTACGCGAGACGGCAATGCAAAGCGCTTGTCCATCCAAGGAACCCCGTTATCCACAAATCATTGTCGGAGAGTAGCGGCCGTACGCCGAGCGCGCAACGGAAGACGGCTTTTGCCTGCATATCTGGTCCTTGTCGCATGATTTGGGCGATAACACCGACGATAACGGAAGCGCTATGCGACAAGTGGGAGAATCACTTACTCCTCTTCTTCTTCATCGTCGCTGGGAAGCGATACGAGCTCTTCTTCCTCGTCTTGCTTTCTCTTGCGGCCAGACATTGCGGGAAGGGGTTAAAACAGCGTCAATTGGAGCGAGCACAAGTGTTTAAGGGCGCAGAAGGGTTGGTTCGATACCAGACAGATGGGGAACGGACTGGGTGGGAAGGAGAGAGGAGAGGAGGAAGGCGCTTTTTCCGGGGCGTGGACGGGCAAAAGGCTGGAATCTCAGCGCATGGCACTGTACAAGGTACGTACCTCCCACGGCCGCTCAGCTGCGCACGGTCGAGCTGCTTGCTTTCTGCTTGCTCCTGCGGAGACGGGGCACTGAGGGGAGAGCAGCTCAGCAACGGATTGGGGGGGTGCGGGGAAGCTCTTGTGGAGGCTGGTTATGCGGCGCTTCCAAGTTGGCTCTGACCGGGGTGGTTTCGCCGTCGCTGCGGTGTGGTCTCGCCGGCTGGTGGGCCCCAACTTTCCAGCTCTCTTCCATTTCATTCCTTGTCCCTCTGCCTCGCTCGATTCTTGGGATTTCCGAAAGGATGTATTTTGCCCAAGGCTTAATGCTCTATGTATTCGCATTGGACAGACCGAGAGGAAGGAGGACGGGCCATACTTGGTACATTCAACCCCGAAATCGCCACTACTTCTACACTTCTTAAAGAGGCATTATAGAGTTGACCGCCCAGAAAGTCCCAACAGCATGCCCGCACGCCATTCGCCTTCTTGCTACGCTCAATTGCGCGATTGTATTTTGCATCATTAGAAGCATCAGAGCTAGCCTTTTCGTTTTTTTTTTATTTCTATTTTTTGTCTTCTTTTCATTCTCCCGTGTCGTCCAGTATTTGCCAATTCGACTGGTCATATGTTAGAGATGGCGCAGAAGCTGTCGGGTCCGGACCTGCTGCCGACCCTGAAATTCAATCCCAATGCCGCTTCCATCTGCAAACGTGCAATACCGCGTCGACACACCTAGTGCACCGCGCGGGCTCACGCTCACAGTCGCCCGATTAGGGGCTTTCTGCGAAGATAGTCCTACCGCTTGAATACCTAGGGTTGAGCCCCGAAAGCGGTTTATATATTGAGTCAAATTTCACGCCTAGAACACATAGGCTACTCAGTTCTCCAAGCCATCGCGTAATGGGATGTGCTGTGGTTTTTGTGTTTAGCTGAGGGAGCCGGACTGAGACATCCAACCGAGCTATGTGATACACAACTTTGTTGAGGAAGAAATTCGCTAGCGAGGTGCTTACACATCAAAGGGCAATCTCGCTCTTAAGTCACCGTCCTGATTTGGTTCTTTAAACCGCATAACCAGGATTCTAAGAGACGCCAAGAACTTGCGTTATCGATATGCGCAGGGATATTCGAAGGCCCAGCGACTGCGATATCAGACTTGCAACGTCGCGTAAGAGAATCTTGAGCCACGGAACGCAGTGCAAACCTCAACCGCAGAAGAGCTCCTGTCTGCGTTCGCCAACTCATTGTTTGAAATCTGCATCGCCTCAACCCTCAAATCGAATAAGTGAGGTGTATAACGACCGATTGCGGTCTCGGTCCAACTTTTCATCTAGAAACCCATAAGAACGGAACACTCTCGCCTGTTCTACTTCACATGTCGTTGGTGCAGAAAGATATTGCTGCAAGAGCAACCAGATCTTGCTACTTCCGTGATTGACATTGTTTTAGAGTGTGTAGCGCTTACTGGTTTCTAGATTGAACTGGGTCGCTAAATTGGAGATTTGGGTATGTCGAGTCGTTGACTTTTGTGAAAGCCTGCCTCAGCAGTCTAAACCTAGAAGTGGCACGCCGAAAAAGTGTTGTCAATCGCAAGTCCTGCACGTGGAGACGAAAAGCGCAATCAACTGCTGACGACGAAAGTACTCCGGCGGCTGGATGGGGTGGCGCGGAACGGCTGGACCGGCAACATGCGAATGCATTGGATAAGGGATAATAATAATTCACGGGGCGTCCCATTGCTCCGTTTCGCTGACAGAGTGGATCATTTTTGGAGACGACTGAATGCTGGTCAAGTTGCGACGCTGCAGAAGGCTCAGGAGTTGCAATCTGAGAAGCAAATTCTGGAAAATTAATCGAATCTTCGTTGAGCGGGACAAGGCTGGGGTCAGGAGCAAGGAAGCTTTGATGTTCGCCAGGAGTCGGATGCCTGAAGGGGGGCTAGCTTGGTGCAGAGTGGACCTGGAAGCTCCCAGAGCAATGAGTCGGGTAGACGGGTCCAACTCAGGGCCTGAATTGTGCAATCTTGCGACCAGGGGTTCTTGGAGCAGAGGCATTGATGACTATTGTTCTGTTTTCTCTGTGCACATGTGCATGTAATCTATAGAGTTGTCTACCTTTGCCTTTCTCCAGCCTCAGTTTCCTTTGTTTCCTTCCCCCCCACCCACTTCCTTTACTTTGCTTTCTCTAGTTTCTTGGGCATAGAGTGGGGGGGCTGTGTCGTGCAGCATACTGCAAGTATGAAAGGCGCTGCTTATTCGTTCTTCACAGCAGAACAAACGCGCAAGATGGTCATTGTTGCCCCTGAGCGGGCACCCCAATTCCACGCTGCACGGTTCGGACGTTGTATCAGGGCTGTTGCTTTGCTTTTGGGACCGGGCGAGCTGCTTCAATCAGCCAATGGGGCAGTTCCCCGGGCCCATTCTCCCTACCATGTATTACATAGTGTAGTTATCCATAAAGATTTCTCAGTAGTCAAACGAGAGCAGACGCAACGGGGGGAGCAACGGTGCAACACAATCCCACATCGGGGTTCGGATTAAGTCTCGTGCGTTTTTTGAAGCCTCCCGTCCAGTGTTATATTTGAACATGCGATGAACCGCCATCCTTGCGAGTGTGCCTGGCAGCCTGCACCACCGCATCGGCACAGACGCGGCAGGCCGCATCCTGTGCAATCAGCTTCGAGTCCCAAGTGTGCAGCAATCTATCGTGCTGCAAGGGCGCTCGATTACAAGGCACCGGCAGTCAGTGCATGCTGCTCTGCCTGGACCCTCTTGGCAACATCAGCGACTCGACTGCCCGACCATAACAACGGCTGGATATCTCGCCCATCCTCATTTGAAGTCCGCGATGCATTCAGGTCTCTCGCCCTGTCAAATGATGAAACTTGGGTTTGTTGTCTATGGCATGCAACCCGAAAGCCAAGCTTAAAGCGGGCCAGCGACTGGGATCCGAGGCCGCAACCCCGGCACTAATCTCAACAGTTGCCAAGCGGCTCCATTGCGCTGCTGGGAACCTGCATCAGGGCCCCGGCTGGGTTCTCCTACGGGCGCTGATAGGACCTCGCGCCTGAGAAAATCAACAATTAAAATTCAACCTTTGCCCGATGACATCTTGACCGTTCCTCCGTCCGCTTCGTTGGCCGATCTCCTCTCGCAACGGCTGCGGCAATGTTGGACGACCACGCCCCGACTGACGGCGTTGCTGGCGGCGGAGCGGTCTCTCCCTTTGAGCAGCAGCAGCAGCAGCAGCAGCAGCGGCAGCATCGGCAGCAGCATTGCCCGCCCAACGCGAGACGCGGCGGACCGGGGCCGTATGCACCACAACCGTCGCCCCGGTTTCAATCGAGGCAGCAATGGGCAGACGTCCGACCATGGCAAAAATACGACGAAGCTGATAGTGCCGCAAATACGCTTGGACATCATGCGCAGCAGCCCCGACCCTTCCGCATGCAAAAGACCCCCCCGCCAGGGCACTCCGGTTCACGCCGACCTGTCCTCGAGCTGAGATCCGACGTTCACATCCCGCCAGACCTCATATCCCCCCGTAGCGATTCCTTCTTTTACGGCAGCTCTCGGCCCCCAAGACCCTGCCCCAGCCCGACCCCAACCATCTCCCATTTTCAGCCGGTTAACAGGACGAGAGCCGAGTCGACACCCACCCAACGTCCGCCCCGGTCCGCTTTCCCGGGCTTGTCATCCAACCCATTCATCCCGGAGTCGCCCGAGTCAGAAGATACATCGCCCGTCGAGACGCGACGGTCTCCACTCCTTTCCCAACAACATGAACAATTGAACCGTTCTGAACCGGATTCCAACATGGGGTCGCCCATTGAAAGTCGACAGAGCACGCCAACGGAGCCCAGTGTGGTGGTGGAAAACTTCTCGCGGCCGCGTAAGACCAGTGTCAGGTCGCAGCAATCCGACGGAGCCCTATCACGCCGCATGGCGGCACACAGGCTACACGCCGAGCCGCCCCAACACAATCAGCAGCCGCCGCCGCCGCCGCCAACAGGCACTTCCCAACCACCGGCGATGACGAGTTTTGGCCCCACGCCCAATTCCCATCCCCCAAGTCGTCGACCGTCGGCTTCTTCCTCTAAAACATCTAGCACATTTTCCTCGAACCCTCCCCATCCGAACAGCGAATTCTTCAATCCTCCTCCACCCAAGAGCGATCCCTCGAGACAACCGACTCCGGCTGTGATTGCTCCGCCGCCCGCATCCCACCAGAGACCGCCACCGGCCCTCTACAATAACAATAACTCGCATGCACACCTTCGCGAGGCGCCAGCCTGGTTAAAGACCGGCGATGAACTACGGTCGAGTTTTCGATCTCAGCTCACTTCGTCGTCAGGACAGGGCACTGTTTTTACGACGCATGGGACAGATAGAAATAGCGTCATAACCAAGGCGAGCAGCGTCACAGAGCAATCCATCATCAACGGTTATGCACGAAGGAGTTGGAGAGCGACTTCTGTGGACGACGGCCCCAGCCTGGAGGATGTGATGGGCATGTACGAGAGAGGCTTCAATGATTCCGATATCGAGAGCGTTCGCCGCAGCATGAGATTTACCGAGGACGACGACATCCCAGAGACCGATGCCGACGTGGAGATGCCAGGCTTGGGAGGTTCACGACCCGCCAGTTCCCATTCCGGTGCAAGCGAGTTGAGGGCGAAAGTGCTGGAGGCTATGAATGACAGCTTGCCGAATCCCAGAGCTTTCCCAGTCCCCGAGCCGGCTTCCTCCTCAACGGTCAGACAGTCGAGGAATCGACGTTCGTTGTTCCCAAACTCGGTACCAAACTCCATAGGTCTCGGCCTTGCATCCGAACACGCGTCGAGGCGGGAGAGGGCTGAATCAGATACAACGGACAAGCGCGACTCCGCTAAAATGCTAGATGGTGATGACGGCCCGGTCCTTCCCGAGGACGCTGATTCCCATTCACCCACCACAGCGTCGCCAACCTCAACGGCCCAGGTACAACCGTCTTCAATGGCAGATTTGCCCTCGGTGCGCACCGCCACGCCGGGAGCCATGCCTCGCCTTCCACAGGAACCGCCGGAGGAGCCAGGCAGTCGAGATCGATATGGGTTCCGTAAGGCGAGCGCCAATGTCACTCGCCAGGAGTATGATGCTTGGGACAGCAATTACAGCGTTTACCTGGCGCGGAGGCGCAGAAAATGGATCGCATTCCTCAAGGATAATTCGTTGATGACGGATCGGCCGAACCGATTCCCTCCCCGCAGCGCGAAAACGAAACGCTTCATACGAAAAGGGATACCCCCCGATTGGAGAGGTCCCGCCTGGTTCTACTATGCTGGCGGGCCCGCAATCCTGAGCAACAACCGAGGGGTCTACGATCAGTTGGTGCGGCGAGCTGGCCTGGAACCAAGCGATCCTAACACCCCGCCTCGGACAAGCGAGTTGAAACCCTTGATAGTAGATGACATTGAAAAGGATCTATACCGAACATTTCCCGATAACGTGCGGTTCAAACCGCCACCACTGCCCGGCCAACCTCAGCCGCCGCCGGAACCAGAGATTATCACGTCTCTTAGGCGAGTCTTGCATGCCTTTGCGCTCTACAACCCGCGTATAGGCTATTGTCAATCACTCAATTTCCTCGCGGGCCTCCTCCTGCTCTTTGTCGAGACCGAGGAACAAGCCTTTTGGCTTCTGAACGTGATTACCCGGGTCTACCTACCGGGCACGCATGAGATGAGCTTGGAAGGCTCGAAGGTCGACCTGGGCGTCCTCATGATCGCCCTGAAAGATTCCATGCCCAGCGTGTGGAAGCAGATAGGCGGTGACGAGCTCGAGGCGGGCAAGAAGCATAAAGGACGACGGGGCCAAAAGTTCGGCCATGGCGGCAACTCCGGCAGCATCAGCGACCCCAACCGCCTCCCCGCTATCACTCTCTGCATGACGGCTTGGTTCATGTCCTGCTTCATCGGAACGCTGCCCATCGAGACGGTTCTCCGTGTGTGGGACGTCTTCTTCTACGAGGGCTCGCGTACGCTATTCCGCATCGCGCTGACCATCTTCAAACTGGGCGAGCGCGAGATCAAGGCGGTCAAGGACCCGATGGAGATGTTTGGTGTCGTTCAGACCTTCCCGCGGCGCATGGTCGACTGCAACATGCTGCTAGAGACGTGCTACAAGAGGCGCAACGGCATAGCCCACCTCAGCCAGGAGGTGGTCGAGGAGAAGAGGCAGGAGCGCCGCGACGGTATCCGCCGGTGGAAAGCCGAGCAGGAGGCTGCCGCCAGCCAGGAGAGCAGCCCGCAGCCGACAACAAAGCACCGGTTTGGGGCGGCCGCGCTGGGGCTGGACCTGGCGACCGATCTCGATGAGGTGCGCCGGAAGGCGACGCTTTTTGGGCGGCGAAAGGATCGCGCCGAGCAGGCCAGGGCGACTGAGGTAGTCTAAAACGTACCTCCCAGCCCCTATCGACACTGCCTCGAAATCCTTGATCGTCAGTATATACAAACTTGGGATTCACTCCTTACACAGTCTCCTATGTTACAAGCACCGCGTCGGAGACGCTTTCTGTTCGCCGGTACCATCAAGCTCTGTTAGTTCTGCTTGCTCTTTCTACAACTCTTTGGGCACACAATTCGAATGTGACCTAGTCTGTTGGCGGTGCAGAAGGGGTTGATGTGCATCATTTGTATTTTAGCGTTATCTTTTTTCTTTTATTATTATTATTTTTTTTTGCGCCCTCAGAGGCGGTCTTCATCTGGTGCCAGGTTTCATCATCTCGCGATAGCGGTTCTACGGACATTGGCATGGCATGGCACGGCATGGCATATTGGGAGGCGGGAGAATCGGGCGAAGGAATCGTCGCTAGAGGAGTGGGCAAAGACAAAAAGGCTACTACTTAGCGAAAATCTGCTTTATATCAGGGAAGGGATCTGTAACTGGATACTAGACACGGGGACGGATAAGCGAATTCATGTCCTAGATGGTACAAATCATGCTGGATATGCAACCAGATGGGACGTGATCCGCTGTCGGTTTCTTTTTTGCGACTCTAATTCATGGAAGAGAGTTGATGTTGAAAGACGAGCCACATGAATCTCTCACGGAACATGAGTGATTGAGAGTTACACGAGAAAAAACCACACGGAAAGCTGAGGACCTTGGTTTTGAAGAAATTGGTATGCATCGCCTAGTCGGCGAACGCGTACTTATTCGCTATAATGGTATTGACCGACTCATGGACCCGCTTGCTCCAAATTTCAGACCGTAAAACCTCACAGGGCCAGGTTGCCCTCGAATCATTAGTCACTTGCCGCTTCGACCTGACCAAGGCCGAAAAAAAACAGGTGGCCTGACCGAGCTATTTTCTCAACCTCTTTGGGCGCCTGGGGAAAGTCGGGGCCGGAAACTCACGGACGCCCCCTTTCCGCAGACGAATTGGCTATTCCACCTCGGACCTGCGGTTCCCACTCCATGTAATCCTCAATCACTTCGAGTTCTCCCGGGCTAGAGTCGCCCGCAGGGGAATACGCGGCACTAGGATCTGCGATATCCGGCGACTGTGACAAGGCAACCCGTAAGCCACCGCTAAAGAACGGACCGTCCTCTGGACCTCCCCCCTACGGATTATTCCCACTGCCGCTTCCTGTAGTGGCGGCGCCGGCCCCCTTCTTATCGTCCCCTGAGCCGGCTCCGCCCCCTGCGGTGGCCGATACCGCGCTATCGAACTTGACGGGGCCCTTGGCGTACCGCTGGACGTAGGTGCGCGCGTTCTTTTCGAACTCCTTGCGGTCGGCGCGGTACTCGTCTGCGATGCGGGCCTCGAGCGGGTCGTCGGGCTGGGGCTCGATGAGGAGGGCACGGACGGCCTCGAGCACGCCTGCCAGGCGCGTTGACGGCTTCCAGTTCTCAGGCTTGAGCGGGCCCAGGCAGATGTTGCCAAGGCTGTCGTTGGTCACATTGGGGTGGTAGATGCGCGTCGCGAACGTCACCGTCGGCGCCCGGAACGGGTAGTCTGTCGGTAGCGATACCACCAAGCCGAACCGTCCCCCCGCGTAGACCGTGTTCTCGGGCCCCTCGAGCACAACGTGCCACGTGTGCAGATCCGAGTCGTTAGGGAGACTGATGGAGATGCCTGGCGGCGGCGAGTTGGTACACTCTGCTAACTCCTGTTCGGGTGAGGAGGAGGTGGAACAGTTAGAACAGAGCTCTAAACGAGGCGATGCTGAGTAACCTCCGTACCTTGGCGATGCGCTTGTTCTGTGACGCCATCTCTAAGCCTTTTCTTAATCACCTTTAGAGTGTTTTTTTAGCACGAAGATACCGGGAATACTTTTCCACAGTAGATGAACTTGGGCGCAAATGCCAACTTAAGATGGTCCGGGTCAGTTGGGGATGATTCGACACGCGACAGACACAAGAGCTTTTCCAGTGGGGGCACAGCCGAGAAAGGCTGTTGTGTGAGATACCAGTGGAGAAACTCGAGTGGAATCCTATTCTTTTTTCCAAGAGGAGCTTGAGGCAGCAGTGACTGCAGCGTGGCTCTACTGCGGAAAATGGCTGTTGATGCGAGGCAACCCGGAAGGCAGTCAGGCAGTCAATGATCTTTAAGCAACTGAAAGGTGGGGTTGAAGCTCCGAGTGACGCAGCATGCGGGGTGCCTTGCCAAGAGATGGGAGCCGCACCCCTAGGCACGTCTTAGGCCATACCGTTAGGTATAGGGAGTATGTTTATGCAGGACGGATCGCGATTGTTGATGCTGAGAGCCCGCAGCTTGCGGTGCCAATTGGATCGGTACAAGCTCACACACAGCTTCAGGCGGTGTAAAGCGGTTTGCTGTGAGATGAGAGGCTCTGCTGTATTGATGAAACAGGACCGCCATGACAGTTGGCTTTCTCTGCTCTCCAGCTTGCATTTTCTTAAGACTCAATCAAGCTCTCATCAGTATGCACAAACCAGATCCAGAACGCCGAATCTACTCATGAATCCCGGTCCTCTTTGTTGTGCCTGCAACTCCACCGGAATCATGCCTGCCCATAGTGCTTCCAAAGATCCGCACCTCAAAGATATCCCCAGTAGACGTAATACAGTCCAGATACCTCGTCCGTGTCAGTCCTGTTCCTCCTCTGTGACACCAGTGTCCTTTGACTCAGCTGCTGGGGCAAGTTCAGCACCTTCTCCATCATCTTCTCTTGCCTTGTCAGGTTCGTCATCATCTGTTTCACCACCCTCCCCATGCGCAGCATCCTCCTCCTGCCCTTCTTCATCATTTTCACCCTCATGCTCCTTCTCGTGCTCATGCTCCTTCTCGTGCTCCTGCTCCTCGTCTCCTTGCTCCCCGTCCCCCTGCTCCCCGTCCCCCTGCTCCCCGTCCCCTTGCTCTTCGTCTCCTTGCTCTTCGTCCCCCTGCCCCTCCTCATCTCCATCCTCTTCGTCACTTCCACTCTCAGTACTCTCCCCATCCGCCTCCTTTACAATCCCTGCATCCACGCTCCGCCTAAGATTTGGAAACAGCAGCGACGGCGGCGCGTCATCCTCGTAGTCCGCCGGCACATCGCTGAGCTCGCTCTCATCGTCTGCTGAATCGTGTACGCTGCCCGGCGGCGAAGAAATCTCGCTCCCCTGCTCCTCTGCCACCATCGCCCTCCCGGCCTTGACTGCTGCTACACCATCACCAACATCCTTCATCTCGACATCTTGATCCCCATCATCTTCTTCCTCCCCATCTCCCTCTTCTCCACTCTCACCCTGACTCCCCTCGCGGTCACGCCTAGAAGCCCGCGCACTCGAGACACTCCCAACCCGAGATCTGGTCTTGCCCTGTCCCGTACCGCCAGTACTTCCAGCCGTCGCCGTTCCGCCTGCCGACCGCGGCGGCGCCTCCGCCGCGCGCAGCACGGCCTGCACGGCCTGCTCCGCCTTGCGCAGAATGTTAGGTCGGCGTATGCCGCCACCTGTGCGACCCGGCGCCGCAGCGCGGGGCGGCGGGTCCCCAGCCACAGAGGGTCGTTCAGACCTGTCCCTGTCGGGTTGTTCAGATCCAGCGCGGAGAGAGCCCAGAATAGAGGGGGATTTTTCCTTGTTATCCTTGTCGCGGGTGACGAGCGTGTGAAGGAGGCTGGTGGGTTTGAGGTCGGGGTCAGGTTTCGGTTCGGTAGCCTCTGTGGGTTCGGGTTGTTGTTGGCCAGGGCCAGGAAGACTGGCTTTGAGATGTTGGTAGATTATTGAATAGCAGTCTGTGATGAGATCGTCGATAGGGCCTGCTTTCGTGAGGTTGGCGTTGAGCTTTTTGAGCTCCACGGCTTCTTTCATGGCTGTAAGGGCTTGGTGGTCTTCGGCTGCGGGCGTGGTAGACCATTCAGTGATCTTCTCGCCAATGACGTCGAACTCTTCTGGGCTGAGCGTTTTGAAAGCATCCTCCTCCGTCGGGGCTACTTCGAACGTTTGACGGAGGAGCTTGACGTAGGTGAGGACGCAATATTGCCATAGCTCGTTGAAATGGTAGAAGTCGGCGCCTTTCTTGCGGATGCGACGTAGCACAGCTTCAAGGCTGACGCGGTCATTCATAACGTCTAACAGCCGGACCATGTAACGAATATATCGCTCCGTGTAGACGTGATGGCGGCCTGGCCGCTCGGCGTCGCACTTCCAGACATTCATTACCATGGTTTTAGTGAACATGCTTTCCCGCAGAACGTAGAACGCGGCCTTGGCAGCAAGGTAGCGCTCCCCGTCCTTCGGGTCGGAGTCCTCATCATATAGGAGGCGGCCATGCCTCATGATGATACGATGCTGCCAGTTAGACTTATCTTTGTCCCGAAGATAGCGCAGGCATCGAATCACGTAAGCTTCCCAGTCTTCGAGATTATCGATAGGCACCTGCTTTCCGCGATCTGGTGCGTATGGTTGGCGCTGCAGGATGCTTGCGGCTGCTTGAATCTCGAGATCGCCCCGCATCACAAGCTTGTGGATGACTGACACAATCTTGTAGTGCGGCTCCAGAATTGGATCTTGGCCATGGCGAGGTTTTGGCAGCGACGAGGTGACCTCAATTGTCTTCTCGAGTGCATCAACGACCATCTTGACAGTTGGACGGTGGAGGCGGTTCTTCTCATCCAAGTCTTCGACTGGCTTCTGGTACATTTTCCAGAGGCACTTCGCAACCATGTACGGGTTTTTCCAGTCTTTGGGTTTACCCACCATTGCTTTTCGGAAGAGATGGGCGGCAAACTTCCAGATTTGGTAATCTGTCATCTCGTTGTGCAGGATCTTTTTGTACGTTCCCGCACCTTCGGCCTCGATAAAAAATCTCTTTTGTTCGGCATGTTGGAAGGGCTCCATGGCAAATGGCTCGCGGCTGGACGAGTACAAGCGCATCCCAAATTCGTGGTACATGTCGTACAGCGCTTCCTCATCATCCTCCAAGGAGGTGAGAATTGCGCGATTCGACGCCCAGGCATAGGAATGAGAAAGCGCCATGATGTAACTGTGGATGGCGTTTCTTTGGAACTTCACAAGTTCGGCCCGTTCCTTGTTCATCTTATCGGCAGTCCAGAGAACTGACTCGTCCAGTTCATAATCGAAACACTCAGCCAGACGGAACCAGGCATCCCAACGGTCCGGCGTGTACTGAAGCTGCAGCCGCAGGAAGGTGGCACCAATTCGCAGGTCATCAGTGGCGCCAGGCGTTTGTCGGCGGTTCAGGTCGACGCCCTTGAACTTAGTGAGGGCAATCATGCCGAGTAGAAAGAACCATCCTTGCTTGGCCGGAGCGCTTTCTGGAGTGTTGATGGTCACTGCGTCCAGATCAACGCTGCCCGTCAAGGCTTGATAGAGATGCAGCGGGTGAATCGGCGCTTTGAGATACTCGGAGTAATTGCGGAGATTGTGTGCCATCTGGGGACTCGACTTGGCGGACCCTATCGCTTGCTGCATCCGCTCGATAGTCGTTTTGAGGTCAGACTTCAGCAGGTCCTTCATCGACATTCTGTTCGCTAGCATGGTGACCTTCTCAACTAGCTGGAGCGCTTGGCGTTTCTCCAAGTTTTCGGGTTCGCAGCCATGGTCTTGGACCTCCCAGATTCCCACCCCAAGCTTGAGACCATGGAGATCGTAAAGCACCTGCCCTAGGTAGTCCTCCCAGTTGTCGATATTCTTTTGCTTGAGAAGTTCCACACGCATCATCTTGAGGAATATCTTGTTGGATGATTTGCAGCACTTGCGGAGACCTAATACTTGGTGTACGGCGGCCAAGTAATCCGCGAGGTCGTTCTCTGGTCTCGGGAATAGCTCGGTATGCTGATTTAGTCCAACCTTGAGCATGGTGTACTGAAGCGACCAGGTCCGGACCTGCATCTCTTGGAGTTTGTTGAGAAAAGATCTCAGGCCTGAACTGGCTGCTGGCGCAGGTCTCATGCCGACGCGCGTCTCATCTTCGTACATGGCGGCGACATGCAGCATACAGTTGACCTTGGCGAGAGCAGACATGCTCGATCTTAAGTGATCATCGTCGATGATATCGAAGGAACTATTGTCGTTCAGGGCCAGGTGTAGGGACTGGATGATGAGATCGTCCAATGCTTTCAGCAGGCTGATGAATTGGGCCCTCCTGGGTTCATCGGGGGAATGAATGTAGTCGTCGCTCTCCAAATCTGATATTACAGTCTCAATGCTTCGAAGAAAACACGAGAACTGTTTGGTGGTATACTGAATCTTCCCATAGGCTTCGCCGAGCCTGGACCAGAGGAGAAGGCGGAGCTCTGTGTTACTGCTCTTGAGGAATTTCCAGAGGTCCAATAACTCCTGGCTGGCACACTCTGTGATCGGTTGTTTGAGCTGTTTGGCGTTGACAGTCTCCTTATCCGCATCATTCCGGTCGACGACCGAAGGTATACTGATGTAGACGCCTTCTGGGTTCAGAACAGGCTCCAAGCTCTCGATTACGGACACTGGGTTGCCCGCGTCCTCCTGAAAAAGACCCAAAAAGAAGTCCATCGTGGTAAGCTTGGAAATTTCGCGTTCGGCGGCACCTGTGGATATCTCGGACATGGTGGAGCTGTTGGGAAGGCTGACTTCTGTCCCACTTGACTGGGCAAGGAAGTCACGGAGGCTATGCCAGCAGTTTAGGACATGATCCCTCGGCGTGCCCTTCATCAGTGTGATTGAAGACACCGCGGCCCATAGAAACCGAAGCGCAACAGAGTCTTCCGGCGCTGGGTTCCGTAGTCTGATCAACTCAGTGGACATGTCCATCCATCTTCCCATTCGGCTTACTGCGTCCGACCTTGTCCTCAAATCAGCCGTGTTGTTAGGGTCAGCAGTGTGGTCGTAGATGTCGACGTGAAGCTCAAAAAGCATTTGAGCGAGCCTTGAGAGTTCACCAAGGTTTTCCCCTTCCGTAACTGTCGAGGAAAGTTCAAGGTCATGGATGAACCTGTCATAGATACTGCCCTCCAGTTGGCTGATGATGTCAAGTACTACCGTTCTCAACTGATCCGGCCACCTGTACTCGGTGTAAACATTGGCCAAAGCTTTCACGTATTCGTAAGCTATGTCGTGAATGGTATTCCAGCCTCGATTGACGCGTTCGACAAAGGCCCTGAGACCTTTGAGATCATCAAACGCGGGTGCCTCTTGGGCCCTCTGCGATCCCGACTTGGCGTGCTCGAGAAAGGCGGAAAGACTCAGCTGAGGAAGTTCTCTTTTGCTCAACAGAACCGCCCCTGTGTCCTCGTCGAAATGTGTTATTGAATCACGGAGATCAAGGGTGGCCTGGTTTTGAATCTTGACAGTTCGGTCGTCCGCGGCGCAAGAGTCGAGTACCTCAGCGATTCGCCCAAGAGTCACCTGGTCTGTTACACCAAGATTTTCTAAAAGGTTCTTGGTGGTCTGAAACAGGTTTTGGTCGGCTGCTTGCAATGGCTGAAGTTGGCTCGCGAGGAAAGTGGCCGAGTCCATGACTTCTTCTGCAGCAGTGTCTCGCCGTCTTGTCCGCTTGCTCCTCTTCACATCCCCAGCTTCTTCTTCGTTGGCGTCAAGGATACCAGCTGCTGACTGTGAGCGTTTCCTGTTTGACAGGGAAGCGCTCCGCTCTTTCGTTGAATGCTCCTTCGCTGGGACGGATGTCTCAAGTGTTGCAGAGGTCGGTTCCTCCGTTATCTGTTCTCCGTCCGGCTGCTCCGTAACCGCTTCCTCCTGCTCCATAGCTTCGTTTGATGGAACTGTGTGCGGAGACACCTCCCGGAGTTGCAGTTGCATGTCGACTTCCATTTGAACGTCCTCTTCACCGCTTGCATCAGGCAGCTGAAGTGAGACGCCTTGGCCTGAGAATCCCTCCTCGGCGACGAAGCGTATAATGGCAGTGCCCAGTTCGGACCAGGACAAGCTTGAGAGTGAAACGACTGCTTGAGGAACTTCAATTTCATTTTCGCCGAGTTTTTGAGCAGGCAAATCGGCTGTCGGATCGGGGAGAAATGGCATGGGATCGGTGAAACGAGCAAGGTAGGGTAGTATCTCTTTGTCCAGGAAGGGTTTCATGATCGGGTGGCTCAATGCCATCTCGTCGTCCAGGACCTGAAGCTGTTTCTTGAGCTGCTCACCAGCAAATCCTTCGGCCAGCGAAGGGGGCTCAACTTCTTCGACGGCCGGGTCATCGTCTAACTCAATGGCAGCTTCCAGACTGTAGCGACTGACGCGGGTGCTTTTGAGAAATGCAGCAACGCGGGCGGCTTTTCTCCATAGCTCGGCGTCCGAGGGGTCGCGGTCCAGAGCCACACAGAAGTCGTCCAAAGCCCTCTGCGCCTCCGCCTCCACGACGGGATCGTCCAGCAGGGCTTCCTTCCTGACCGGAGACTTGCGGGTCTTGTACTTTATGCGATCAATGATGAATTGACCGTGGTTCTTGTGGGATAAGTAAAGTGCTTGGGGGAGACTGCTGCCGATCCCATCAACATCTGCGCCGAGCGGCGGGAGGCCTTGGGCGAAGGCGGGCTCCACGGCGAGCGTCCCATCTTGCCCAGCCTCAAAGCGTTCGTAATCAGTTTTGCTTTCCGGATATTTGAAGATCTCGGACTCGAAGAGCGCATCGTAGGCATCAGCCGCCTTATCAAAAAACTGGGGTCCCTGCGCGTGGAGTTTGAGAGCGTTCTGAAAGAGTTTCAAGGCATCGTCGACCTGGGAAGAAGCGTTAGAGACAAGAAGATAGGCAATCAGAGGACAGTGGTAACGGACCTGGAGGTCCTTGGTCGTGTCGATCTCCTCGTTAACGTTCTCCTCTGGTTCGACATTGATGGCCGAGAAGGCGGCCTGCAAATAAGATTAATTAGTGGCAGCTAGAGGACAGCGGCAGCGGTACACAGTTTACCATCTTGTCGCGAGTTGCCGAAGATCATAGACAGTTTGCAAATGGAGAGAAGAGGCTGTGCTGCAAAAAAAAAAAATTGATCGCCTAAAGAATTGGCGATGTTGGTCTTGCGGCCACCTCCGACCGTTTGGTTCATTCATAGAATTCGACGGCTGGAGCCACGACCAGGCGCGGGAGACGCGACTGCCAAGTCGAAGCCAAGACAACTGTAAAGTCGGATGGCCCGAGCTCCTTTGGGCCCTCTTTCTCAGGCCTGGCTCCGCTCCAACGCCCGATCCTGGCCAAAATGAGAGCTGCCAAGAACCACCGTGCTTGGTCGCAGCAACTTTGGAAGCTAGGTTGTTGAGCTGCCCTGCAACTCTGGACAGGACAAAACAAGCGGCCAAAACCGCCCTGAGACATTCCAAGGGCAGAGGTCCTTAAGCAAGTCCAGACACCCAGCGCCAGCGGATCGGCTACATCGAACCCGCGAAAAACGAATACTCGGTCACCGATGCATCGCTGTTCGACTCGGCCCTCTGAATCAATTCGATCTCCCTGAAGCTCCTGAATTTCCTGCCAACGCAGCGCCGTGCAACATCACGGTGGCTCTCCTGTCGCCATGGTTGCGCCAGCCGTGCCCGAGTCCGTGCTCCCCCCACCTCCTTATCGTTCTCACCGGATACATTAGACTGACGCGCCTTTCCGTAGATTGACGGAGGAGGTTCTCCACGAGGCAATTGACGCCCGTACGGACTCTCTCGTCTCCTTGCGCGAGCTTGGGCCCCCCGATCTTGTGCACCTGGTCAAGCAACCTCTGAGGAGCGGCGGCAAACCAGTCAGTCCTCCATGCGCTCCTGATGCTCTCTGACAGGAATCCTGACTATGGAGTTTGTAGACAGGCGTCTACCACCATGTGACCGGCGTGGATGCCTCGTCGTCCGCTAGCCTGGCTGCCTACATCAACACCCTCGCATACAAGGAATTTGGACCCTCCGCCACCAGCAAGACCCTGGAAGGCACATACTGGTATGTGAACGTCCGATGACCTTGTCTCTCAGGTTGTTAACTCGCCCCAGCTGCTACAATGCGTTCTCGCGAGTTGACATGCGCGTGCATGCGCCCTTCCCCGGATCCGTAGAGAGCTACTGTATCGACGAACGAGGCGAGAAGCGCAAGGCGACCGACGAGCTCTGGCTTGAGACATACCTCTGCAGTGTGCTGCGCGCATATTCCTATGCCGACGACGGGACAGGCGACACCATCAGAAAAATCATTGGCGTTAGGCGATTCAATCCAGTGACCAACACCGAGACGGAGCATCGCTTTCTTAGCGCGGCTGAGCAGTTGTTCTTCAGGGGTAAGTTTGATAGGTACACCGACGAAATATTGGCTTCGGAACCGCTAACGGATTTGCAGGTTGGCAGCTGGGATCAGATTCAATCGTACAAGTTCCAAATGTCGTCTCGAACCACCTCACCGCCGGGCTTTTGAAGTATTTCTATACTACAGGCCGGTATGCCTCGGGGATTAATCTGTTTGAGAAGCTTCGTACGCAGAACGTCGAAGTCGCATCTCTCCTTGCCAAGGTCTTATTTATGGGTAACGAAGAGGTGCAGGGGATACGCGTCCTGCACGAAGCCCTTAAGCAATCTCCGATGGATTATGTGATGCTCGACGCTCAGGCCGAGTTCCTGCTCAGAAAGGCCCAGTTTGCTGCGACACCTGACCAGAAGGACGAGAGGCTCCGCATGGCGCTCGGTTGCGCAGACCGGAGCACCATTGCTGCTCCTAGCGAGTTTGGAACATGGGCCAGGTTAGCCGAGGTGTATGTGGCCATGGAGGATTGGGAGAATGCACTCACCACCCTCAACTCATGCCCGATGTTTACCTACCAGGATAAGGATACGCCCATCATGCCGGAACCACGAGAAATTCTTCTGCCTACGCTCCCGGAGACAAGGTTGGACGAAATTGACAGCGAACCTGAGTCACGGTACTCAGAGCAGGTGGACCCGAGCCTGCTGAATCTCCGTGCGGCTGCGTACAAGGGAACCTTTAAGCATGCGTACGGTATCCTGACGGAAATGACTGCAAAGATTGGTTGGGACCAACTGCTGAAGATTCGGAGCAATGTTTTCGTCATGGAGGACGAGTACCGCGAGAAGCAAGAGTCCACGAGCTACCCTAAGAACCGCAACGCCAGTACAGATGCACTTCGCGGGACCCCGGACCCTGCCGCCAATGGCGATGTCTCTGAGGTCGGGGACGGAGGAGAGAAGGAGGAGGAGGAGAAGGAGGAGGAGGAAGATGAGACCGAAGCGGGCAGCAAGGACGAGGGAAAAGCCGAGGAAAAGGCAGCAGAAGGCGATTCCGCTGCGCAGACGCTTTCCCCCAACGGCCGGGCCGAAGACATCGAGCGGCCTTCCAGTGCCGTGGACCCAGACGAGGTTAAGAAGGGTGACGAAAGCGTAAGCCAGCTACACATACATTCCACCTTATACATGTCATCAGTGCCTAACCGTCATCGTAGGGCTCCAAGGACGACCACTTCTCGCGCCTGAACAACAAGCGCCTCTGCGAGCGCTGGCTTGACAGCCTTTTCATGGTTCTCTATGAGGACTTGCGCGTCTACACAATTTGGCGCACACAGATGGCACAGTACCGCGCGCAAAGTATGCAGTACAAGAAGTCGGCCGAGGAGTGGGAGATCCTCGGGTCGCTCGCCGAGCGCCTGCAGCACGTAGACGAGGCCGTTGAGGCGTACCGCGCCTGCCTCGCGCAGCGCTTCAGCCCCAAGGCGCTCGCCGGCATCCTCAAGGTGTTTGAGAAGACCAAGGGCAGCACGCGCGACACGGTGGCCGCCACGATAAGGCTGGTGACGTGGCAGTACCGGTGGTACAGCGAGTTCTCACCCGAGTTGCTGCATACGGTTCGCATGCTCATCGAGGATGAGGGCGCCGTCAAGATCAGGAGCATCATTCAAGCTACCAATCTGCCGCAGAACGTCCTCGATTTGACGCATCACTATGCGGCGCTCTGCGCCACGTTTAGGAGCAGCGGGACAGATGGTTGATTGTAGGAGATTGATAGAAGTGACGATGACAAGCGGTGGGCACGTGAGACGCCCGTGTCTTTGTTGTTGTAAGGAAGCAAACCTGGGGAGGGACAAGCGAGACTTGGGCGGTCATTGCTAGATAGTTGGCGGTTGTGATGGGGCGTAGGGTGTGTGGTAATAATAACCGTTTTGGTGAGCTGTTCTATTGCTACATGAGCCTTTGCAGTTGATCCTATAAGGGGAATGCTTATGTCCGGACGATTCAGGGGTAAAGTTTACTGTGGAGCGGGGAAGTCCATGGCCATCCTCCAGATACGACCGGAGATAACGTTAAAAAGTTTAAAAGAACTCACGCTTGAGTCAGTCCGGGAAGGCGGTGCAATAATGCGGTCCACATTGGTGGAATCATTCGCTTCCAAGCGCCCCAACCGCGTGCAGCCGGACCGTGATGCCGGATTTTCGGGTCTCCGCAGCTTTGTCCAGACGAATGGCCGGCCCTATTGCTGAAACCTGCCCACCTGGCGAGCACCCCGCTCAACTCCAATGACCAAGGTGGGCTTCTGTCGTCTTGGGCAGTGCGGGGTTTGTAAGAACGAACGCCATAAAAGGATTGGTAATAGAAGCACTTAGAATGTCGGGTCAGTATTGTCCCGCGTATCGATCATGGAATCGTGGATAAAGAGAGGCCTTGGGCCTCCCATCTGAGCTTGGAATAGCACATCCCAAAGCGTCATTCACTCAAACACCAGACGTAACCATGGCCCAGGCAAAGACGACTTCGTAGGTAACTTCTCATCCACAAGCTTTTACGCTCTACGCAAGCTTACAACCTCGTAGCAAGACTTTCAAACTCAACACCGGCGCCGAGATCCCGGCCATTGGTCTCGGGACATGGCAGTCGAAGCCTGGTGAGGTTGAGAAGGCCGTCGAGGCTGCCCTGCGGGCCGGCTACCGTCACATCGACACTGCCTTCGCCTACGGCAACGAGAAGGAGGTCGGCGAGGGCATCCGCGCGTCGGGTGTCCCACGGGAGGAGATCTTCCTCACCACCAAGCTGGACAACCCGTGGCATAAGCGGGCGCCCGAGGCGCTCAAGCGCTCGCTGGAGAACCTTGGCGTGGATTACTTGGACCTGTACCTGATGCATTGGCCATCGAGCACGGATCCCGATGATCTCAAGAAGCACTATCCCGACTGGGACTTCGTCGACACGTGGCGCGAGATGCAGAAATTGATGGAGACGGGCAAGATCCGGAGCCTGGGCGTCAGCAACTTCGGCATCAAGAACCTCGAGCGTCTGTTGAATGACCCGAGCTGCAAGGTATGCGGTGCCGTTCAAGGGGCTTGGTTATATCTTGAGTTGCTAACGGATTTCAGATCGTCCCGGCCGTTAACCAAATCGAGCTTCACCCTGGTAACCCATCCCCCAAGTTGGTTGCCTACTGCGCTCAGAAGGGCATCCACTGCTCCGGCTACTCGCCCCTCGGCAGCAGCGACTCGCCGCTGTACAAGAACGAGACGATTGCCTCTATCGCTAAGGCCAAGAACCGCAGTGCCCAACAGGTTCTGCTGCTCTGGGGCGTGAAGAAGGGCTGGAGTGTGCTGCCCAAGAGCGTCAATCCGGAGAGGGTGAAGGCCAACTTTGACTTGGACGGTTGGGATCTGAGTGACGAGGAGATTGCCAAGATCGATGCGATCCCGGATCGGTTCAAGGTTTGCGGTGACGCCTGGCTGCCGATCAAGGTGTTCTTTGGAGATGATGAGTAATGGAACTCAGACTCGGACTGAGTGCTCTAGACGTTAGACAGCCCGGGAAGGGGAAAACAAGATACAATAAAGCAAAAAAGCTCAAGCCAAACGTACCACAGAGGGAGAACTTTGCAATTATTGTTCCACAGCAGCCATGTCTGTCTCGTCCCGCGAACACAGACCGCTAGCCGCAATGCAGTGTAGCACTGGCACTTCCTCCATGAAAATCACTCAGCCCGAAATGCTCAAAGTTTTTATACCGCCTGTTACAACTTGGCAACCTCTTCCCCGTCCGCCCTCACGACCTCTGCCACAGTCCTCCTCACCCGCTCGGCCAGCTCGGCGGCCTCGTCCTCGTCCAGCTCGTCCCGCTGCCCGCGCCCAAACATGGTGGCCGTGAACCGCTCGCTCCTCTGGTCCCGCAGCTCGGGGCGCGGAATGACGTGGAAGTGCATATGCGGCACGACCTGCGCGGCCGCGGCGCCGTTGTTTTGCACCACGTTCCAGTCGCCAACGCCCGTGGCCCTGACGACGGCGGCTGACAAGATGCGCAGGTAGCGCCCCAGCTCGGCCGACTCGGCGGGGGAGACGTCGGTGAGTTTGGGCCGGTGTGGCCGCGGGCAAAGCAAGACATGCCCGATTGAGAGGGGCATGATGTCGAGAAAGGCGACGAGATGCGGAGTGGAGAGGATAATGAATGTTGCCGGTTGAGGGGAGGTGCGTTCGGGGTTCAGGAGCGGAGAGGAGGAGGGTGGCGGGTCGGCCGGGTCATACGGAGGGAAAACCGAGGAGATGTGGCAAAAGGGACATGTCGAGTCGGTGTCGGAGTCCGAAGAGGCATTGTCATTTGGAGAAGACCCTGGGTCAAAGTCGAATGAGGGAACTGGCGGCAGTGAGGAATCGTAGTCTTTAGGTGCCATGTTGTATCGTGATCCTCGATAAGCGTGGTTGTAACGCCGACGAAAATCAATTGATTGTGCAGTCTGGTTTGCAGATATGGGGTTCCTGAACTAAGACTGTTTCATGCTGAGGGTCATAGGAGCAGTGATGATGCAGCAAAAAGTCTTGAAACTCGGCTCGCGCTTCCCAGTGTGCTCAAAAGTGGTAGTGTACACTAGTGATAGTGAGGGTACAGGTTAACGTTACCCAAGGTATTGCCTGCCGGGATCGACCTCGGCCCTGAACCCCTGATATGAAGGAAGCATGGAACCCCACGTGAGCGGTGCTGAGCGCGGCCCAAGTGCGCGAACCGAAGCGGGGCTTGGGATGGTGAAAGTTCTGCCGCCTGCCGCCGCCCAATTTTTCTGCTGCTTTGTAAGGTTCAGCAACCCCTCGCCGAACCCGTCATCGCAGCGTTTATCATCACCCCTACCTACAACCCTCCATCTCAGAGTTTGTTCATCTGTCATCACCCATCCGACCATCACACCCGCTTTACGAAGAGAGATTCAACCTCGTTCGGCTTTTCGTGATCGCTACATACAACACAGAATGTCTCGCGAAGAGTATCAAGTCCCCACGGGATCCGGCTCTCCAGCGGTCGGCACCGGCTCCTTTGGCGCCTCCGCTCCCCGCGACTATGCCGCCGATGGCGGTGGCACGATGTACTACATTTGTGGCGACTGTTCTGTGCGGGTTCCGCTAGAGAAGGGCGCGGCAATTCGCTGCCAAAAGTGCGGCGCCCGTGTGCTGTACAAGGAGAGGACAAAGAGGTACAACTTATCATCCAGTCCTGAATTGAAACGGTAATGGCTGACTTGCTCCGTAGGATGGTCCAGTTTGAGGCGCGATAGTATATCAAGTGAGCGATGGGAGGGTTCCTAGAGACAGTCGGACCCCCGCTCTCAAGATTTCTTCGGACATCGTCCGATTGCGAGCGAGATGTCTGAACAACTCGGCAGCACAATAGCGAACATTTGCATGGGATCACAACTACGGCGTTTCGGGGATATGCTATTGATATCCGGGAGATATTCACGATGGAAATACAATTTGACTTTTGTTTGGTTGCGCTATTAACCGTGCCTACCTACTTATGGTATCATCCAAACGCCAACTGATGCTAATCTCCCAAATGTCCCATTCCTTTGATACAAGATTTGTTTTTGGTCATAACGTCCTCTTTCAACATCACAGCTATCCGCGCTGCGTATGTAGATACTTGGCAAAACTGGCGTCGGCAGTTGTAGAGTCTTCCTGCTGTGACATCGCCGCCTCGTACCTCGACTGCAGCCCCTCCCGATCCTGCTCGTCGTCGAACCCATCATCGCTGTCTTCGTCGGAGCTGAGCGGCTCTACCTCGTCATCCTCAGCTTTGATGTCTACCATCGCACTTGCTGAAGAAGTGTCGCCCATCGACATGCCCTTCATCATCTTATCCAGCTCTTTCTCCCTCTGTTTCTTCTTATTCTCTTCCCTCTCCGCTCGCATCCGATCCAGCTCGGGTTGGTAGTCTCGCCGGAACTCATCTGCCTTCTCCTTGACCGCGTCAAAGAACTCGTCGATCCCGGTGCCGTTCAAAGAGCTGACGCTGACCACATTGAGATGGCAGTAAAACTCTTCCAACATGAGACTCATGCTATTCAGCAAGCTTCCCATGTATCCGCTCCCAGAACCAGAGCCCTCCTCGCCACCAAAAGCGTTGTCTTTTTGGTCGTTGTCTAGCGCCTCCTGGAATGCCTCATAGTCGGTCATCCACTCTTTGGCAAACGATGCATCCTTGACATCCGTCTTGTTGAACACCACAATCATGGGGAGCTTAGTTTTGTAAAGGATACTGCAGGCGTAGAGCATGTTACTCATAAAGGTCGACGTGGAGCTGGCGCGCGGGGTATCGACGATGTAGGCAAGGACTGTTGGGAATGACGAGGCGAGTGAATCGAGCAGAATGCTTCCCGATGCCGACCACACGAAGGCTTCGATTTGCCCCGGTGTGTCGACCAAGATATGTTTGACAGGTTTTCGGCTCGGGTTCTCCGGGTCTGGTGCTGCTCTCTTCTCGAGAAGACCAATGACTTGGTCTACCTTGGTAGTAAAGAGATTGAGCGAGGTCATAATCCCACCGTTTGGACCCAGGTTGTATTCCTCCATGACCTTCTTGTAATTGACGGAATCGCGGATGTCGATGTTGCTCTGGTACGGCGAATACGTGACGGCCGGATCGAGGTTGACCACATAAGGCGGCTCTTTCTTCGCATGAAGATGGGCATTGATACGTTGCATAAACGTCGTCTTTCCGGCGCCTACAACACATCGTTAGAGATTTCAAAATAAGCGGGTTGGATGGCTCTCAACGCACCTGCCATGCCGATGCAAACGACCGCAACGGCCTGTCCCGGTTGCCCATCAGGCCCAGTCGTCGGTGTTGAAGCCGAAGCCATCTTTGACAGTACCTCAGGTATCTCGTAGCTTCTTTCCAAGGCGTCCCTACCTACAAATTTGGAGGCGCGCACAGCATCAATGAGCCCAGGGTGAAAAGGGAAAGAGTTTGGGCGTTTCCAGCAAATCCGAAATTCGACAGCGGATGGCGGGGTTGGTGGGGCTTCTGATCGGTTCCTTGCCGTGCCCACGGTGAGCTTGGCAATCGGATGAGTGCAATGCCCCACTTAGGCCGTCAAAGTGCACTGTGTCTGGAACAAAGGGAAACTCACGTATAGCATGCTTTCCCTCGCTTGTGGAGCTGCTTTGTATGTTCGTTGCCTGGCTCACTTATTTGGACATACCCCAATTCCATCCGAATAACGGTCGTATATGAGCTCCAAAGATCGATCTGGGTCGAAGGGCTTCGCATTTTCGCCATGGGAAACTCTCTGTACTATCCGTACCCTTTCATTCATCCCGACATTGATTCCCCTTCTGTCCAATGCTAAGTCGATCTCTTCCTGCCCAGGCCAGTGCGTAACGGTCTACTGCGGTACATCTCACGTCATCCCACTCCCGACAAAGCCTACGCTACTGTGGAGGTTGCTCAATTGGCCTTGTCCTTGGCGACGCAGCCCTCGGGCTGTTGGTGGCCGTGCCGACCAACGACAGTTTAACGTTGTACAGGTGTACAACGATGGCCAGCCAGAAAGAGGCGCTCCTTTTTACCCTTCCGGCTCAGCCCCCAATAAAGACCTCCCGCACCCTTTTCCCTTCCTGCTGAAATTCCTTTCGGAACCTTCATTGTTGGTACTGTAGAAACAACCTCCATCATACTCAAGTCCTTGAGATCTTTTCGATTTCACCTATATCAGCCGTCCCGCATCTGTTCGCCGCCCATCTCACCAACCAAGATTCTGTTCGCGCCCGTATTCCAACACTCAACATTTCGCAATGTTGCGGAAGAAGGACGTTTTCACAGTAATTACGCCCATTCCGGGCTTCATTCCTCGCCAATTGGCCATCGACATTCTTCACTCGCACTCCGAAGTTATCACTTTGAATCCACTTGTCCTTGGGCACAAGCCCATTCCAGCACCACAAAATGCCGAGACCGACGAATACTACTCGACATGGTATGAGATCACGGAGCGCATTCAGTTTGTCCCTGGGATCGGGAAAATTGGCTCATCGGTCATCAAGTTCAACGGTTGTTTCCATGACATGCCATGGGGATTGCAGACGCACATCTATGCTCCCATGCAAGTTGACCTGCGGAACAAGTATCGCATCGCTGGGAACCAGCCCGGCGTGGAGCCGCCTGAGATTCCAGAGATTGGCCTGAAGGCGCTCGGCGTACCGTCGGACGGGTTGTACCTGAGGGAGGACATCGAGATCAGGTGCAACGTTACGGTGATGAGTTTTGTCAAGTCGCAGCAGAAAAAGGCCGGCGGCGAGATGGTGAGGCGCATGATCAAGAAGGCAGAGCTACTAGATACGGGCGTGCTTCGAGCTATGATCGAGGATGGAAAGCTCAAGACGATTAATCCGGCAGACCGCAGCACCCATGTCAGATCACCGCTCCCCTCTCCAACCAGCCTTCGGTATTCGTCGTCTGTCAGCGGTTCCCCTCCGCTAGGGTCACCGCCTACCCCATACCAAATCCCCCGGGTAGAGTCGGGGTATGGAGGATATCAGCGGCCTGAGACTGCGGGCTCCGGTTCACAAGGCGGCGCTTACAACATGCATCCGGCCCCCCAGGAGCTCCCAGCCGCCGACAGTCCACCAGCGCAGGCTGCCGTCGAGATGCCTGGCGACTTCTATCATAGGTCTCCAAATTCTCAACTCGATCGGCACTCACCATCGCCCGCTTTCCACTCATCACCTTCCCACAACAACCGGGAATCGCTTATTGACCCTGGGCGCCATTCCGGCGCAAGCCCGAATCCATCACTTAACGGGCAGTGGACAACACCAGGTCCACGCACAATCATCTCATCGTCAGGCCTCCCATCTCCCGGTTTAGACAACACGGCTTTCCCGGGCCCCTTAGTACCTCACAGAGAAACGGAAGAGGAGCATCACGGCGATACCAAGGTGTCCATGGGGGCCACACAGAGTCATCAGTCTGTGCCGTACAACCCAGCTGACTATGCCAAGGTACCGCCGGGGCAGCACCAGTACGGACACGGACAGTTAGGACAAAGGTATAGCTACTCGCAATGAGTAAAAAGGGATATGTTTGGAGAGGAATATCGGGATGGGCGATGTTGATACCCTTTGACCTGGCTACAAGACCTACAGCATTTGCCGTTTTTGGAGTTGCGATATATAATATTCTCACTTCGGCCGGATGGCCGTTGATGTTTTAATAGTGTAGCATGCTCCGCTGATCTTTCGCATCGTGTCGCCGCAAAGAACACCGAACCACAGATGGGTGTTAGTGTTGAGGAAAAGGGCCTTAAAAAGACAATTTTGTGTATATGTATGACAGTTAGCACTCATTGTCATTAAACCCGGATGCCCAACTATTTCGGATGGAGTCATCTAAATATGTACACATACATATAGCTACGTTAACTACGAGAAAGTTCTTCCTCCACTACCAGACGAGGAGTGAGCGTGGAGACATCACTTACTCTACCCAACAAGCAAATCTGAACCCGGGCTTGGTGAGGAAATCGGGCCAGGCGGCACAGCGCCTCACCTGGCCTTGTCCCACCGCAGGGACCCAACCTTCGGCACCTGAATATCCGGATTTCAGGCCCAAACCATCGGCGCCTGGGTATCCGGATTACAAGCCCGACGACGCAACCTACCGAGTGGCCAGTCACACCAGATGGGCCATCGACGTACTACCGACGTTCTGGTAGCCACCCTCGTGACGCCAGCGTCGGCCGCTCGCCACGATCGCCACGAGAGTGGATCCATAAAGAAATGACTTCCTCTGAACCATTGTTTCTAATATTGTCCTTACAAGTCTCTTTGATTTTCCTCTCAACTCAACCAAACAAACCTTGTACCGTGTCTCTTTGAATGGCACAGTATAGAAGGTTCCGAGCACGTCGCATTGACCTTTCATTCCCAACCCAAGCAATAATTGATGAGCACAGTCATTCTTCGGACCAGCCATCCCATTTTAAAGTCGCCTTTCGAGGTCTAGGCATAAGCGTACACAGTATACGAGGATCATCATTGCCTCTTCAATGATAATCTAGAAGCAGCAAAATACAACTGCGTAGCTACAGCGTCCTCTCAAAACAAGATCTTCGAGTTGAATCACTACGACGTATACGACGCATGGATTTGAGATGTTGAAATGATGGTCGAGCCTCGAAATGACCTCAAGTGGCCCGTTTCTCGGTTCAGATGGAGCTGTATTCATGGTCACAGACTCGAAGAACAATAGTCAAGTCGGGGTCACGGCGGAGGTTCCGAGCCTGGCCGCGGCCTTGGATGAATGACCTTTATTTCGCTGTTAGTGCACCCCAGTCGTAGTGGTGCGCACGGTATGTCAGACTGTGCTATCTTGATGGGTTCTAGATTCCCCAGAGCTCAAGCTAGCGCACGTCCCACCTCCCGCGCTTGTTGCGGTAGCCCGCGACGTCACTCGACCAATTTCAACAGCAACTGGTCTTGGCGTTCAGCTGGTTCAGAGCTCATCCTAGATCGCAACCATGGACAGCCTCGAGGAATTCGAGAAAACTTTAGCGGCTGAGAAGGCCGAACGAGAGCGGGCCGCACAGGAAAAGGAAGAACGGCGCGAACGGAAGCACAAACATCACCATCGCCGCGAGAGATCTTCGGAGCGCGACCGAACCAGTGACAGGCACAGGCACCGGGATCGAGACCGAGATCGAGATCGAGACAGAGACAGAGACGGAGGACGAGAATACCGCAGCAACGGAAATGGGGACAAGGATAGGCGCAGCCGTCACCGATCTCAACACGATGACTCGGACGACGACGGGCATCGTCACAAGCGCTCGCGTCACTCGCGCGATGAGGGAGACAAGGAAACCACACATCGACATCGGCACAGGTCAAGAGAGCGGTCAAGAGATCGGGGAGATTCACACAGAAAGCGCAGCACAAAGGACATTAAGGACCTGAAGCAGTCAGACCCTAAGGAAGACCTTCCTCTTCCCGACGAGGAGAAAACTCCAGCAGTTGCCACGCCGCTTGTCCGAGACTCGTGGATGACGGCGCCTTCTGCTGTAGACATCGACTACATACACAAAGGCGCGAGGCAGAAGGATCCGTCGCCTGTGAGGGAGGAGCCTCCCAGGGTGTTGCATCAACGGGAGCTAAACCGTGGCCTATTTGAGGTGCAGAATGGCGCTGGAGAAAAAGACGCTGCCCTAAAAGAGGCCAGCTACACGTTTGGCGACGAAGGCTCACAATGGAGGATGACCAAGCTCAAGGCGGTGTACACCATTGCGGAACAGACAGGTCGCTCGGTGGACGAGGTCGCTGAGGAGAGGTTTGGTAGCCTGCGAGAGTTTGATGATGCTAGGGAGGAGAAGATGGAGATGGACCGACGGCGCGTGTATGGTGAGGGATACATCGGAAAAGAGAAGCCGACTGGGGAGCTGTATGCGGAACGAAGGGCCAATACTCGACCAGAACCAGCACGCTCCCGGTCCCCTGAGGTTGAGCAGGGCATGGTCATCGAGGACATGATTCAGCCTGCCCCGCCCATGGACCAATCCACCCTGAACCGCATGCGTGCCCAACTGATGAAGGCGAAGCTGCGCAATGCTCCCGACGCTGCGAAGCTGGAGGCTGAGTACAACGCAGCCATGGCCGCCTTCAGCTCCGGCGTAGCCTCTCACAACGCCGTCATTCTGGACGTCTCCCACAACCGCATGCTCGCCGGGCCGCGCGGCGAAGTCAAGGCCGTCACGACCAAGCGCGGCGTCGAACGCGGCCAGGTCGAGGCCAACGAGGACATGTCCATCGAGGACATGGTGCGCGAGGAGCGGCGCACGCGCGGCCAGCCGGGGGGCGAAGGGCTCCGCCTGGCCGAGCGCATCGCCAAGGACGCGCGGTTCGACAACGATCTGGAGTATCTGGACGAGAATGCCGCAAAGCTTGCCAAGCGCGTTCACAAGACGGACGCCTCGCTCAAGAACATGGCCGTGTCTGAGTACAAGAAGCTCAATCGGATCCTGGACACGTGCCCGCTCTGCTACAAAGACGACCGCCCGCCGCCGCAAAACCTCCCCGTTGCCCCCGTTATCTCGCTCGCCACGCGCACCTATCTGACCCTGCCCACACCGCCCGAGCTGACGGGTGCCGAGGGCGGCGCCGTTGTCGCCCCTCTCGCCCACCGCACCAATCTACTCGAGTGCGACGACGACGAGTGGGAGGAGCTTCGCAATTTCATGAAGAGCCTGACGCGGATGTACCATGACCAGGGACGCGACGTGCTCTTCTACGAGAATGCCGCTGCACCCAACCGCCGCCTACACGCCGCTCTCGTCGCTGTGCCCATCCCCTACGACCTCGGCGACACGGCCCCGGCCTTCTTCCGCGAGGCCATGCTCTCGGCCGACGAGGAGTGGGCCCAGCACAAGAAGGTCATCGACACGGGCAAGAAGGCCAGGGAGGGACTCGGCAAGCTCGCTTTCAGGCGGACGCTGGCCAAGGAGATGCCCTACTTTCACGTCTGGTTCGACCTGGGCGGGGGGCTGGGGCACATCGTTGAGGATCCAGACCGATGGCCCAAGGGGGATTTGTTCGCGAGGGAGATTATCGGCGGCATGCTGGATGCCGAGCCGGATGTGATCAAGCGGCAGGGGCGGTGGACGCGGAATGATGATCGTGTTGACGGGTTCAAGAAGAGGTGGCGCAAGTTTGACTGGACGAGGGTCCTGACTGAGGCCGGGTAATTCACTGCCGAGTGAAGAACTCTTTAAGGTTTCATCTGTCGCCTGGAAAAAGGTGGAGGAAGGGTTTTTGTTTTAACTGCTATCGTTTCACCGCACCCTAGACATACAGGATCAAGTTCTAGTAGATGCATCAGCACCCCCGAGACGCCATATCACCCCAACTCCATCGAAACATGGTGACCAACCAGTTTTTTGAAAGCAACCTCCCCAACTCCGCCAACAGCGTAAATAGTCTAACCTTCCTCAGCATCCATGTTATCCCGGCTTGACCCAGGCGGGCCCCTTTTCCGTCCTTTCCCACCCTTCAACACGGAACCCTTCTTACCGCGGTCTTCCATCAACTGCTTCATCTCGTTCTTGGCATGTCGCTGTGCCTCTTCTACCCGCGGCTTGAACACCATGACCTCATCTTTCTCTGTGGCATATTCGTCCAGTTTGGTGCCCAGCGCTGCTTCGATTCGCAGCCAGATTTCCAGGTCGCTTTGGAACGTCAGCATCCATCGAAAACTCTCGACAACGGAAAACTTACTACTGTGTCACAAAGCTAATAGCATGCCCCGACTTGCCAGCACGCGCAGTACGACCCACACGGTGCACGTATGTCTTGGAGTCTTGGGGTAGGTCGAAGTTGAGCACGCAATCGACGTTAGGAATATCGAGACCGCGCGCGGCAACGTCTGTGGCAACGAGAATGTCCCGGGAGCCGGCACGGAATTTATTCAGGGCGCCGAGACGGGCAGACTGAGACAGACCGCCGTGCAATGGGATGGCGCCCATGCCGAGCGTGCGAAGCAGGATGGCGATGCGCTGAGTCTCGAGGACGGTGCGAGTGAAGATGATGATGGTCTGTCCGGCGAATTCGTTGCACAAATAGATCAAATAGGTATCCTTGTGCATGTGTGGGATGAAGAGATATTTTTGAACCAGCGTCGAAACCGTCTGGTACTTGGACGACGAAATGCTGACTTTCAGAGGGTCCCGCAAACTGGCGCGCTGCAAGCTCTCGACTTTGCTTGACATAGTGGCGGAAAAGAGGAAGGTTCTGCGTTCCCTGGGGAGAAACTTGAGAATCTTTTCGAGGATTGGGCCGAAGTCCATATCGAGGAGACTAAACCGTTGTTAGCCAGGATAGCACTTAAGAGCGGACTATAGAGAGGAAATATACCGGTCGGCTTCGTCCATGACGAGGTATCGAAGGTTTCGTCTGCGAGACCAAAAGTTAGATTTTGTTGGGTTTGCTCAATCTCGCGGCCAGCAGCGGACTTACAGGCTGAAGCCCTTAGTCTTCTCCAGGTGATCAAGCAGCCGACCGGGCGTAGCAACCACAACGTGCGGTTTCTTGCCCAGCGCAATAGCTTGTTGTACCATGTCCAGGCCACCCAAGATAAGAGCGCACCGGAGTGAAATCAGAGAACCGAGTGCCTCGAAAGACTGCGCAATCTGAGCCGCAAGTTCTCTTGTTGGGGCCAAGACAAGTGCGAAAAGGGGCTGTGGCTTGTCGAGGAGGGCCTGGAGGATTGGAAGAGCGAAAGCTGCAGTCTTGCCGCTGCCGGTCTCTGCAATGCCGATAATATCGCGATTTTGAAGAGCCAACGGAATCGACTCCTGCTGAATCGGCGTTGGGTTCTTATATCCAAGTCGTTCACACGCCTCACAGAGGGACTCGACGATACCCTGGCATTTGTGTCAGAGAACAGATTGGAACTAGACAGTGTGAGCAACATACTAAGTCCCGGAAGGTCTTGGGAGCGGAATGCCCATTCCCTTCCCCGGATTCCTTCTCTAGAATTTCGGTTTGGGTATCAGGCGACGGCGCGTTCGAGTCCGAAACGGGCTTGGCCTTTAATTTCGTTTCTGGGTTTTCAACTGACGCCTCTTTCACTGCCCCATCTTTGTGGGAAATCTTCCTGCGCTTTGTTGACATGATGACGTCTGGTTATGCCTGATCCAGTGCTTCAAGTGTTCAGTTTTTCGATTTCATGTCCGGAACCAGAACTTGGAAGCTGAGGGACCGACTTCCCCCAAATTTTGGGGCTTATCGCGGAGTGGGGCATGCACGATAAGTCTTGCCCCACCGAAATTTTTGCCGGGCTGGAATCGTCGCGAACGTCAATTGGTCTCGGAGCTTCATCCTGCACAACCGACCACCATCACCACCTTCCTCATCAGACATCGCCATGGCTAAAAGACGCTCGAAGAGGAAAACCCACGTTGGCGCAAACAATCCCGCCACTCCGGCGGCAGTCAACGGCCATGCAAGCACAAAGGACCCAAAGAGCATGGTCATTCGGATAGGTGCCGGCGAGGTGGGAACCAGTATCAGCCAGTTGGCCACCGATGTTCGACGTGTCATGGAGCCAGGGACAGCCTCGCGTCTCAAGGAACGGAAGGCGAACAGGTTACGAGATTATGTTACCATGTGCGGTCCGCTGGGAGTCACCCATCTCCTACTGTTCTCGAGGTCCGAGTCCGGAAACACCAACCTACGCCTGGCGGTTGCGCCGCGAGGCCCTACATTCTATTTCAGAGTCGAGAAGTATTCCTTGACAAAGGATGTGCGTAGGGCCCAAAGGCATCCCAAAGGCGGTGGAAAGGAGTATATCACGCCTCCATTGGTACGGGACACACCATCGCGATTCAAAGCCCTGTATTAATCTTCCCACAGTTAGTTATGAACAACTTCAGCAATCCCTCCTCCGACTCAAATTCGAAGGTGCCCCGGCACCTTGAATCCCTCACGACAACCGCTTTCCAGTCCCTCTTCCCCCCCATAAACCCTCAAACAACGCCGCTTAAATCAATCAAGAGAGTATTGCTTCTGAACCGTGAGGAGTCCGAGGACGGGACGTTCATTCTTAACTTTCGCCATTATGCTATCACGACAAAATCGGTCGGGTTATCTAAGCCATTGAGGCGTCTCAATGCCGCAGAGAAGATGCTCAAGTCCAGGAAGGGGAAGAAGGGAGGGCTCCCGAACCTTGGGAAACTAAAGGATATCTCGGAATTCATGATTGGTGGTGAAGATGGTCAGGGTTACATGACAGATGGAACCAGCGGTAGCGAACCCGATACCGACGCCGAAGTGGAAGTTCTTGAAACCGCCACAAAGCGGGTTCATAGCGGGAAGGCCAGGGCCGCGGAACAGGATAGCGACGAGGAGGAGGATGGCGCCAACGACAACGTCGAGCGACGCGCCGTCAAGTTGGTCGAACTGGGGCCTCGGATGCGATTGAGGATGACCAAGGTTGAGGAGGGCATGTGTGCGGGAAAGGTCATGTGGCACGAGTATGTCCACAAGACCAAGGAGGAGATCAAGGAGCTGGAAAAGAGGTGGGAGCAGCGCCAAAAAGAGAAAGAGGCCCGCAAGAAGCAGCAAAAGGAGAATGTCGAAAAGAAGCGCAAGGCAAAGGCCGGAAACAAAAAGGCTGGCGAAGGCGAGGAAGATAAGGATGATGACGAGATGGATATTGACGAGTACGATAGCGATCTCTACGATGACGAAGGTGGCTTCGACAGCGAGGGCCTTGAGGGCGATGCCGAAGAGCAAGTCAACGCCGCGATGGAAGAAAGTGGGGCGTGGGAGGACGAGGAGGAAGAGATTGCCAAAAGCAAGAGTTCAAAAAGAAAATCTCTAAAGGGGTAGTCTGGCAATGTGTGCGATAGCTTTCTGGTAGACAGCAGTCATGGCCGTAACCGAACACCATAGTCACTTACAACGAGCCAAGTGATTCGAACATGAACCTAGCTGCCTGGGCAGAGTACCTGCGCATAAAGAAGCCACAGAATTGTCGTTTTTAAATCTGGAGTTTCATACGCACGAAGTCGTCGACAACCACGTCTGCCGCGTATTGCCGAGAAACGGGTGGAGCGTCATGGGCCTGCTGAATCTCGTCAAGTCTCCTTCTTGTTCCACCTTTGCAAAGCAGCATCTCACTCAAGCTTGGTGGAAGATTTCGAAAGTAACGTTTGATTTTGTCTAGAGATCAGATTCAAACTTGTTATCACAGAAACTTTTTTTCTTGAGCAGAGATTCTTTCTGCAGTCCCAGCTTCAACCAAGCAAGTCTTAAATGCATCAGCCCAAAATGATTTCAGCCGACCCACAGAGGGGATTCCACCCCCCATCACATGCAGCGAACAGCAAATGTCCACCAACGACCCATTCCAAGACCCCAGTCAATCCGAAACCAGAGGTGCTGCTACCCGATAGAATGCCGAAACCCCCAAACGCCAGGATATCATGAAAGACGAAAATGGCAAAGATGCCACGCCATCTCACGCCGCATCACGCCACGCCAGGGAAACAAACCAAAACCCTCAACCACCCGGTTCCCTTTGTCCTCCCCCAAAGCACAAAACCACCGTGTAATAAATCACCTTCCCCCACGCTGCGCCTCGTAGACGGCCACGGCTCGCTCCAGCTCCTCCAGGCTGCCCCGGTCACCGTATGCATCCGCCATGGCGGCCTCGCGCCGCCTTCTTTCAGCTTCGGCCTGCTCGGAGAGGTGATCTGCAGTCGTTGTCGAGGTCGAGGTCTGGTAGGCGGCAATTTCATTGCGGTAGGCGGATACGGCGTAGCCTGCTGTGACGACGGCTGCTAGGGGCGGAAGCCTGGCGCAGGGAAGGCCGATATTAGCTTGTGTCGGGTGCTGGTTGGGGACAAAGGTGGATTTCATATCCGTGTAGGAATCACATGCTGTGTGTAAGGTGGGTGTGTAAGGTAGATGTGTATGTCTGGTATAGATGGGGGCTAAGTGTCTGGGGCAAGGCCAAATACCATTTCAGGCTTTTGCCTCGTGTTTGAGAGGCATTGTGCAGGTAAGGGAGGTATGGTGGGTGCACACGGGCGGACGTGGTCAAGAGTCTTGTTGGTGGTTGGCGGCTCATGTTGATTATTAGGTCCCGCGGCGGTGGTGGTGTTGGTGATGACGGTTGGCGGTTGGCGGTTGGGAGGTGGTCCAACGAGATTGTGTATATCTGGGATTCGAGCAGGTGTTGCCTCGAGTTTACTCAACGGGTGGAGAATGTCGAAGTGTTCAAAGGAGTGTGGGTGAATTTACAGCGACAGGAAGTGACAGGACAGGAACGGGACGAAGGAGGGGGTAATAAACAAGATTGTGTTCCCTCAGAACTCTGTTCCCAAATGGGAAATCTGCTGAGCCAAAAACTGCCGTTGTCAGCCCATGGGCTCGGGGGGTGCCGCGCTGTATAATAAAGTGTGCAGTAGCCGGGCGTCCGGCATGTGGTGTGACCGACGGCCCACTGTGGTATGTTTTGGGCGCGGGAGCGGTTGAATGATTCGCATGTCGTGCCAGAGGCCTAGGTACATCTACAGGCCATCAAATGCAACTGTGGGGGAATAACCGAGGAAACAAGACCATGGTGGGGCCTCCGCTTCCCCGGATATTCACCCCCGGATTTGGATGGCTGCCTTGAGAGCGGCCACCACGTTCAGGACCTCGTTGGTTGGGCAAGTCCCTTCGCCAAGTGGACTTGAGGCCAAGTAGATGTCAGGTACAATCAGATGCGTGGTTGCATCGAAGGCGGTTGTGCTAAGAGGTTCACCTTTCCACGGCCTGCCTCGCGCAATCCATTTTCAACTGAATCGACTTAGAATCATTCCAAGCAATGTCGACTACCCGCGTAGCCATGACCTAATGGAGGCAGGCGCGTCGGTCTCATGAAATGCGACGCAACCACATCGCACAACTCAAAGGGCACTTTGCTGTCTAACCGCAGCGTCGAGCCATTGTGCAATACCACCTCGAGGTGCTCCATAGGTCGGAAGGAAGCGCTGTTGCAAAGAAACAAGTCAAATTGTGAGGTAAGTGCTTGTCCAATTGCTTTTCATTGGTAGCCTTCCATCGGATGCGGGTTGGGGAGTGGGACACAGGCGGCCCCCGGAAGGTGGGATGCGCGGGACGGGGCTGCCACCTAACCTAATTCGACCTCAAATGACCTGAACCAATTTGATTACTGTAACTAGTCTTATTTGAGCGCGAAAAAGGAAAAGGCCCAGCTTGGTACGGAGTATGAAAGTACGCTGACTACCACATGCACCTCCGCCGTGCTATGGAACACTGTGGCATTCTCGAGCCTCGATGCGAAGAATCAACATTCAAAAAAAAAAAACAGGATTGATTTGTATCAGCCCGCAAATTTTGCCGTCTCACCTGCGCTCTAGGTTACTTTCCGCAAAATAATATCAAATACTTCCCGTTCGCTTCACCACGCTAAACAGCCTCAAAGATTGGGTTTAATCTTCCTTGAGCCAGTTAGTAGCGTAACACGTCGAATGTATGCAAACGCAGACTCTCACGGTTCATCGTCGATCAAAGCACGACCTTTGTGTCATCATGTCACCCACTGTCTGCTGGTAGATTTGACAAAATGAGAATTATAGCTGCTAAGCTTCGACACGAACGAATCATCCCCTCATTCAACGACGTTACGCATGCGTGCCTGGGCTGAGACACCCAGCGATAACCAAGAAAACGAAAAAAGATGGACTGAAGCAGAGTTTTGAAAGGACAGGACAGCATGTTCCAAACAACATCATCCCCAAACGACCTTCACAGCAACATTTTCCCAAATCTCGAAGCCTAATTCCACCCACTCACTCTTCCAAATTAGAGTGTTCTTGAGACGCGGCGTCTAGGCGGAGGGCGGGAAGGGCGGCTGGGGAGCGTCGGAGGGGAAGGGAGGCTGGGGCCCGTCGGAAGGGAACGGCGGGAACGGCGGAGCCGGACCGGTGGGAATCGGCCAGCCGGGAGCGGTGCCCGTGGGGATCGGGGGGAACCCGCCTGTGGGGATCGGGGGAAACCCGCCCGTGGGGAACGGCGGGAACTCGCCTCCCTGGCGCTTCTCCTTCGCGGCGGGCTCGCTGGGGGGAGCGGGAGGCCAGCCCGGAATCGGACCGGTGGGGATAGGAGGGAAACCGCCGGTCGGGAAGGGAGGGAAGCCGCCGGTTGGGAAGGGAGGGAAGCCGCCGGTCGGGAAGGGAGGGAAGCCACCCGTAGGGACTGGCGGGAACTCGCCTCCCTGGCGCTTCTCCTTCGCGGCGGGCTCGCTCGGGGGAGCGGGAGGCCAGCCCGGAATCGGACCAGTGGGGATAGGAGGGAAGCCGCCGGTCGGGAAGGGAGGAAAGGGACCCGTGGGAATGGGCGGGAAACCACCCGTGGGGAACGGCGGCAGCCCGCTCTCCTGGCGCTTACCCTTGACGGGAGGCTCGCTCGGGGGCTTCGGGGGCCAGGCCGGGGCCGAACCAGTCGGGGCCGGGGGTTGAGGAGGGAATCCACCAGTGGGGAAGGGAGGCTGGCCCGGTCCGTCAGTGGGATGAGGGGGGAGGCCGGATCCAGGAGGCTTGGGTGGCCAGGCCGGGCCATCGCCTCCGCCTTGAGCAATGGGTGCGGCAGTGGCTTGCTGGAAGGCCGCGGCCGCAGCCAACAGGGTGACGAGAGCGCGGGTCATCGCGGCGGCTTGGTGGATGGGCGAGAAAGATGAGGCGGCGTCGGGGAGGCTGAGGCGGAAGGCTCTGGGTTGTGCCACTACCTGAAGGAACAGTCAAGCGCGAGTGGGAGGTGGCCAAGCGGATTATTATATATCAGCAGAACACCGACAACAAACCCAGGGGATATCTTGAACCTGGGCTCTACATCCTTGCGGATGGGTCCATGTGCAGCGACGATGCGATCGTCGCTCAAGGGTCGGGCTCGACCAGAGACGGTAGGTAGTTCGCGACCCCGATATTGGCCTCGTAAACAGCTAACCACCGCATCCAGTACCCATCATGTCGTTCAGTCACATCACTCGCCCCTCGAACCCTGCCACCAACCTTATCTGGACGGCGGTATTGATTTGTCGTTGCCCACGTCATGGAACACTGGGCGGATGAAGACCCAATTTAGTCGCAACAAGGTGCAAGCATCGCGTAGCATCGAAGAAATTATGAGGAGCATGATAACCGCGGAACGCTACTATATACCCGGCCCCGAGGGACAGCATTTGGGGGGGTATCTACTGCAAGAAGGTTTCGCCATCTGGAAAGCGGGCGAATTGCGCAAGCGTCTCTGGAGCCCCCTGGCGACTGGTCGTTTCCTCGGACGGCGCTCCGGGCTCGGTGCTGCCGCTGTCCACTTGCCTTTTTGAGTGCCCTGTGGTTGCGTGAACATGGCCGATCGCTCAGTTTCAGAGAAAAATGCCAGATAAGGGGTGGAGCGGGCTATGTTCTAGATACATGCACCTGCAATCAATTCAAGCCTCCTTCCGCCCCTGGCAAAGCTGGCGCTCTTGATTATGCCGGTATTGACCTGACGATCACTGCACCGCCATCGACCCTGGTTCCTGGACTGGTGTGCCTCGGTATGATTTTAGCCTACTCAACTGCCGGTAGCGCAAGGAAACGATCCTCATCTGGGTACAAGTCGTTGCTTAGCTGTATTCGCTTAGCCAAGTTACTCATAGGGCGACGAGTTGCGTTGAGTTGTTGCCGTTTCCGGTCCGGCGAGGGAAAAAAAAAAAAAAATTCAACCATGGGCTGCGCTCTGAACTTGAAACCAAAAGTCACCAGCTTGGCATCATGTGTGGATTCCGACGGGTACCCATCGGTTTGTCCATATTTGATTGGCAGCTTTTGTATGTCGATCCGTCACTGACGCCAGGCTCGGGCGGTACCGAATCTAGAAACCTGTTGAGAGTAGTGAACGGTTCACTGTCGTCGATGTCATTCCATTTCCTGATCTCTTTGCAAAGCATCGGAACCGCCGCCCTATAACGGAAAGCTGAGGTCTGCTCGTCCGGCCGTTATTACTTTGGTGTAGATCCCGCCCTTACCCGCAAGCGACGCACGATGGGACAACTCTATTGGCGCGGAAACTATGGTACGGTGCTTCCACGACACCGCCGATCTCCTCGACGCCAGGCACAGGGTTACCCAGCTTAGGACACATCGGCTGGCTACAGCACGCCGAACCCTCTTCATTCGCCTAGCCTTGCCGATCCGGGAGGATCAGGTAGCGAAGGTATAGTCTTCCAGCATGTTCGACAGGCCTGGTCGCGCGGTTCACGGAGCCATCAAATCCGTCATTCCTCAAGATCAACATTTTTCCAGCTCGCCGTTGTTTCGCTACATAGCTGCATCCCAATCTGTAAAGAATATCTGGGGGTCACGTTGAGATCAGCCCGGATAACCCGCCACTTTCTTCAACTTCCACGCTAGAATTTTCGGTATTGTACACTAACTACGTAAAACGCACAAAGAATTCATTGCGAACGGGATCGGCAAGGATTGGTGGAACAAGATCGAGTTCTTTGGGCGTCGACGCGCTGGAAGATCTCGCTGGATTCCGCGCCTCCTACATGTAATGTGTAATGCGTAATGCGGCCGGGCGGCTGGCTCAAATGACGACTAACCCGGCTCTGTATGCCTTGGATTGCGAATGCTCCAGGTTTATCGCGTCGAAGTTACCTTACCCAAGCAGCTGTTCGATTGCGGGAGGGGACAAGCGCAAATCCCAACAGGAAAAGGATCGAGACGGTTCTCAAGGGACCCCCTTGCAAGATTTTCTTCGTCAAATCGGGTAAGAATCTGTCGAAATGATATTCGTCAGATATCAAAACGTGACTAGCAACGGGCATATGACAAACTTCCCGGAGTACCTAGCCCGTTCAGCGTCCGGTTTCGAAGACACGACACATATTATATCCTTTACTCCCGACTGGCGCGCAAAGAAGGCTGCATCGCGCCGCCGCTAGTGCTGGGGTCGTACGATATTCGAAACCCAATGGAGAAGGGACGCTTAGTTGCCATTAACAAGGTCGCACCACAACCACTGTCGCTTTCGTTGAAACATGACCTGTTGTCTCGCTAAGAGAGAAGGGGGGCCGATGCGAAGAGGGACACCGCGCTCCACGTCGCACAACGACACCGTTGAATATTCCCGGAATCCACGATGCCTCCAACCAGGAGCAAAGCAGAGATGGGTGGTGTTACGTGATAGGCCCCGGTCTCTTCGTCACTGCGGCATGGAAGCTCAAAAGAGATCTTCCATTGTACTGCGTAGTACTCGGCACTGAAGCGCATGCATGGGCGACCTCCGGAGAATGCCGGCGCCAGGTCAGGGGATTTGCCCGAGCAGAGGAAAGAACGTAGATTTTTATGTTATGCTATCACCTTGGGTACGTGATTGACTTAGGCATCATGGGCTGGGTCGTTAAACATACGATGAACTCGGGGCTCGAGGCTGTTGTTGAAGCCCAAAATCAAAAGCAGCCCCACCAGATGGGAAATACAATCTTAAGAACAAGCTAAGTGACTAGTAGTATGTAGGAATCCTGAGATCCAATGCCTGCCCAATAGCCTAATGTCAGGTACTTTACTACCGAATGCAACTAGGGAACCAGACGCATACCTCAGCGTCTCTGCTGATTATGCCATTCACGCATTTTAGTCGTCTAGGCCATGAAAATAAGCGAGTCGGCAATAGGCCGCTGTCATATCTTCCCTTTACCCTATTGGATTGAGCACCCTTGTAGTCGGTTAGCCTAGGTCAGGTGTTATGTGTTGTGTGAGAGAAAGCCGTGTATGTCCTGTCAACGACTGGAGTCCTAGGGATGTTCTGGGCTTAACTTGGAGGCTTTCTGAAAGTTGTGAAGATATCGCCGAGACGGGCCATTTCTTTGTATTCCCTTCTACGGGTTCTAAGCCACGGCTAGGAAGAGATCATCGTTTCATGAATCATAGTTATTTGCTCGGTTTTTGGACAACTGGCGAGGATCCAAATGCGTCTTCAACCTGACTTAAAGTGGTTACATGCACTGCTGATCAACCACGTCCAGTGAAAGCGACAAAAGTATTGTATCTAGCCATCCCAAGAAATCACGAGATAACCAACATACTCCATACCTCTAGTTGCATGGGAACAATTCCTCTACCCTACCTGACCAGACTAAGATCCCGTATAATGACGGCCGCCTCATTTACGCACTGCATGAATCTCTCAGCCGCTCCTACTGGGCAGTTAAGACTGATGAGAGTACTAGACATCGAACCGACGTTAGTGAATGAACCCAAGCACTCCCCACCCGACATTTACGGGTGGATGAATGATAGGAAGAAAAGAAGGGGAGAACTAACTGATCATCGCGGATTGTATACCTCAGCCTCAGCACGCTGGGATCCAACGGCGTCGTCACACTCTCCACCGAGGCGTGGTTAATGTTGGTCACGGCCGTGAAGTCCATGCCCCTCTTGAGCAGCGCGTCGTCGAACACGGCCGCCTTGGGTACGCCAGCCGGCCACTGTTGCTCCATGACGGTGAAGAGCCGGTAGAACCCCTTCCCATCCTTGGCCTCGCGCAGCCGCCGGCTGACGTCGCGTGCCGCCTCCAGCATGAGCGACCGCTTTTGCTGTGCGGGGACGCCTTCATCTTCAGCCGCAGCTGCCTCGCAAAAAGCCCGCACCGGCTCCGACGTGAGCTGAACCATGTCGTGTCGGCCGACGTGGAAATGCGCCAGCATGACGGGTTGCCAGTTGGGCGTGACGCGCCGGCCGTGGTACAGGTACAGCGCCAGCTGGCAGAGAAGGTCGTAACCGCCCTTGATGGGCACCTTGTGTTGGCCGAGCAGGTGCGCGCCGAGTGTGGGGAGCTCGTACGAAACGAAGTCGCGCGACGCGCTTGCCTCGCTCCACCGGTCGCGGAGCGTGGCGATGTGCGCGTCGAGGCTGCTGGGGAGGATCAGAGGCGGGATCTCCTGCGGCAGCTCCGTTGGTGTTGCCGTCGTCGCGGAAGGTCTGTGGGCAGCGATGGCATCGCGAATGCGGTCGTACAGCGGAGCGGGCGTCGTACCGTCGAGGTACGAATGCTCGACGATAACACCGGAATTGCCGTTGGCCGTGACGACGAATTGGAGAGGCTTGTCATTCCACCGGTTAAAGCCGTCGCCAAGCTTGCACTGCTTCGCCATGTCTGCGTAGGTGTCGGGGCTGCCATCGTCGAGGCTGATTGCAAATGCGGCGTCTTCGATCGTCTGGAAGTAGTGGGCGTTGGCTGGATTGACTGCCAGCAGCTCGTCACGTATCTGAAAACGACGTGTTAGCAGGTGGGCTAAGATTACATGATAGGTGATAAGCGAGGAACGAGAGGGGGGTCCATTGGCGAGTAGCCACGTTATTAAACCTAGCATGTCGGGTACTCACTCTTGCCCAGGAGTCGCGATTGTCACTCGTCAAGATCCCCGCCCAGGTCCCTTCATCCTGAACATGCTCCAGAATGGCTGCCATGGCGGATTTTAGTGTTTCGAAAGACGCGGGAGTTTCCCCATCCTGCAGGGGAATTTGGAAGAGCCGACCGCGTCTAAACACGACGCAGTAGTCGCCGGCTCCTTTCACCATCTTGTCCATCCCGATCTGAGGCCGACGGTACGTGTTGAACAGCCACCGCAGCGGAGCCTGGCAAACGGGTGTATCCATGATGAACAGGGCCTCCACCGTCCCGTTGTCGATGTCCTTCTTGAACCGGAATGCGGTCGCGGCAAGAAGCGCAGCACGCTCCGCCTGCGTATGCGGGACGGGACTGGGGTGGTTCATGGCCATAAAGTTGGTGTACTGAAGAGCCTGTCGCATGCGTAGGTGGAAGTCCTCAGCAAGGTGTCTCGAGACCCAGTTGGCGACTTTAGGATCGCGGGAGTCTTTTTGGATGGCTTTATAGACCTGCTGGCCGGTACTGTCAGGCGCCATGAGCTCTTGCACTGCCGCCCGTAGGTTCTCAACTTCGTCATCGCTAAGGGCGAAGTGGGCGATATTGCGAATGTGGTTTTGCATGGCCTCCTCCAGGTGAGGTACCGGCTGCCGGGCCTGTCTGTCAGGCAGAGCACAACATTTGAGCTCTTTGACGCCATCCGTGCCGTTAGGTTGGGGGACAGCAGCGTCCTGACTTGAGTGCGTCTGAGTCTCAGACTCAGCTGGTTCGTTGCGTCTTAATTGTGAGTCCTCTTCCTGCGCTTGCTTGGAGAGTGTTGAAGGGAGGATTTTGGATCTGGATGCCAGAGTCTCGGCCAGATGAGTGATGCTCGGCGCGTTCGTCAGCTCCGACGCCTGGAGAGTAACCTTAAAGGTGCGCACCATCCAATTTTTCAGCTCGATGGATACAAGCGAGTCGAGGCCAAACGACGAGAGGGCCTGGTGAGAGCCAACGTCGTCGGCTTCCAGGTTGAGAAACGCGACAAATTTCTCAATCGTCGTCTCCGTGATCACCTTGACGGCCTCATCAAAAGTGGTAGCGCTCCGCAGCAGCCCCTCGACGTCGCGCTTGACACCCGAATTTCCGAAATCATTTGAGTCTGACGCCTGCAACCGAGGAATTGTCCTAAACATGGCAGCCCAGACATAGTCTCCAGAGCCGATCTTCATAGACTGCCTGTCGAAGCCCATGAGCGCATGGAAGAATGGCCTGTCTAGCTTGATGAAAGGATCCATGGCGTAGTCCATCAACTGCAGTAACTCTCCCACGTCGAATAGAATGGATCCTTTACCGACAAAGTCGCGGTTTTCGGCCTTCATAGCGACGATGGCCGAGGTCTCGTCGACCAGAGGGAGATCGACCGAGACGTAGCGAGTCGGATAGGTTCTCTCGTGGTGCGTCACGAAATAGTCTTGGAAGGCGTTGGCAGCACTGTAGTTCGATTGTCCCGGGTTGCCGAGCGTGCCGGCGAGAGACGCGAGAGTGACAAAGAATTCGAGATCAGGGGAGCTGAAGGCCTTGTCCAAATTCAAAGTTCCGAAAACCTTGGGTGCGAGGACAGAGTTCCATTCCTCCTGGGTCATTTTGACCAGCGGGCGATCCTGCAGTCACGATTAGCTCCCATCATATATCTCATACCAACACGGGTGCCGTATGGTAGGCAATACGGGTGGCGTGAGAGTACTGACCTTTAGCACCATCCCCGCGTGGAAGAGTCCCCGAACCGGAGGTAAGGACTGACGGCAGTACTCGGCTGTCTTCTGAACACTTTGCTCGTTTGTGATGTCACATTGGACCACGTGAAGCTTGGCTCCTAGCTTCTCGACTTCGGCCTCCGACGCGACTCGCTCTTCGTCACCGAGCTTCCTGCGCGAAAGGGTCACAATATGCCCGGCACCGCGCGTGGCCAAATGCTTCACGAGCATTCGACCAATGTCTCCCAGACCACCGGCAATAATGTACGTGCCGTCCGACTTCAGCTGAACACTAGGCGGTGAAGGTAGGGCAGTCTGGACCATCGTATCATTTTCAAACTCCAATACCACTTTCCCTAAGTGCTTTCTCTCCGAGATCAACCTGAAAGCTGATTCGAGACGGTCGATAGGGAAGACGTTGAGCGGGTGAACCGGCTTGAGCACGCCCTGTGCAAACAGAGCGATGACCTTGTCCAGAACGTCGTAGAATACCTTGGGCCGCTCCTGGGAAATCACTACCAGATCAACCGAGGCGAACGTGACGTTTCGCTTGAATGGAGCCATGCTAATGTACCGGTTTTTGTCGATATCGGACTTTCCAAGCTCAATGTGGTACCCAAAAGAGGAAACACAATCCCACGACTCTGCGAGCATCTCGCCCGAGGTGGAGTTGAGCACCACGTCGACGCCCCTGTTGCCAGTCAGTCGCATCAGACGTCGCTTGAAGTCGCTGGGGGTGGCGCGGGAGGAGAGGATATGGCTCTCGGGAATTCCATAGTCGCGCATGAGGAACCGCTTCTTCTCCTCACTACCGACCGTGACGAAGACGTCGGCGCCCAGATGCCTTGCGAGCTGTATCGCAGCCTGGCCAACACCGCCCGAGCCGGCATGGATCAACACCGTCTGCCCGAGTTCGAGGCGTGCGACGTTGACGAGACTGTAGTAGACGGTGGTGAAGACAACCTGGATCGACGCCGCCTCCGCGAAGCTGATATTGTCTGGCAGGACGTGTGCCTCGTATCCGCTCAGCCGGGCGTAGCTGGCAAACGGCTGAGCGTGCATGCCGACGACGCGGTCGCCAACCTTGTAGGTGCGCTGAACGAACTCACCGGACCCCACCGCCGTGACGACGCCGGCACACTCGCCCATGAAGGTCGCGAGAGATGACAGCTGGCCAAGCGCTACGAATACGTCGCGGAAGTTGATACCGAACGCTTTGGAGTCAATCTGGATCTGTTCGCTGCCTAGCGGGGAAGAGGGAACCGTGTCGTGGACGAAATGGATGCTGCTTAGGAGGCCCGGCGCGCCCATCTCCATCTTTAGCGGGAGGTTTGGATCCTTGAAGGGGTGGGGGGAGAGGTGGCCACGGCCGTTGACGAGGTCTGTCCACTGATTGAACTGCTTGTCGGCATATACCCGGGGAATCAGGAACCTGTCACCGCACAGCGCAAATTCTTCGTCATCCGTCACATGGTGCTCGGCCTCCGATGAGAGAAGGAGCTGAGATATCCGCACGACCTCCTGAACTAAACGGACAACATCTTCGCCATCGTTTTGGACTAGGTCCCTGACCTCGACAGTAATGAACCTGATGCCCTCGTTTTCGCGCCGAACGACCCTGGCCAATCCGCTCACCAGGGCTTTGACGGGAGCGATCTGCGGTCCGCCTTCTTCCTGGAATGTGATCCAGAGAATGTTGCGGCAGTTGACCAGCAGGTTCTGGAAGCGGCTGAACTTGTCGGGACTGGGATTTTCGAGAACGGTCGAATTTGCGCTGTCAAGAACCACATACAGGGTGCCAGCGGCACCATCTTGCTCTACAGTGGGCAGCGCGTCCCAGGTGTACCCGGCACTCGACAGCCCTCTTTCCTGATATGCGGACGATAGGGCAACACCGGCTGAACTCCCCACGGGGGAGGCTGAATTGAAGACGACCTTTACGGCGTCGGGAGTTGGGATCGACTCGGCTCTCTTGTCTTTTTCGTCAACAGCCTTTGACACAATGAAGGATGTCCTCGCCAGAGGGCCGTCGCAGTCCGGAGAGGCAAACTCAACGCCACCAAACGATGTGGCTAGCAATAGCTCGTGCCACTCGTCATTCGTCAGTAAGGGAGAATCTTTCCGCCCGTCTTCGAACTCCCACCATCTATAACAATTTGTTAGAACCGAATCTCCCTTGATTGTTGCAATAGCTTGTCCTTGGATTCTCGTTATAGGAAAGGAAGGGGGTTACCTACCCGGGAAGAGTACCAAAGATGGTTCCGAGAATTCGGCTGACAACGGCCGTGCTCCTGTTGACCTCGACGAGCAGCAGTCTGCCGCCGGGTCTCAGCAGTTTCCTGACATGGGTCATGGTCTCGCGCATTGACCTAGTCGCGTGCAAGACGTTGGAAGCCACGACCAGGTCGTACGTGTTCGCCTCAAAGCCCTGCTCCACCGGGTCTCTGGAGATGTCCAGCATCTTGTAGTCGATGACCGACTTCCACCGGTCCAGCCGGTCCTTGGCCGTCTCGAAGAAGCCAGACGAAATATCGGTGTAGGTGTAGCTCCGGACCAGATCTGGCGCGTCGTCGCCCATGGCTTGAAATAGCGGCAGCGTGGCGCTCCCCGTCCCCGCGCCGATTTCGAGCACGTCCATTTGTGGGTTCTTGTTGGTCAGTAGGCCCATATACTGCACCATCTGCATATAGAGAGGCTTGAACGGTCCTTCCTTGTAGAAACGCTCCAGCAGGTTGTCGGCCACGAGCAACTCAAGCGGGTTGACGCTGTTTGTTAGGATAGCGGGAAGGTTGTGGCCGATACGGCCGAGCATTTCACCCTCGATGCTGGAACGGGCGGACTTATCTAGGGTTTCAGTTCGCTCGTAGTCAGAGAGGGAGTCGCACACCTCACGGCACGTGTCCGTATTGACAAAGTCAGAAATCCAACGCGAGAACTCGCGCAGATGGGGCAATTGGGCGGTCTCGGGGTCTTGGATCATGGGCATGTCCTTGACGTCGCCGAGATAGATGGTTGTCGCCTTCTCTGTTATGCTGAGCTGCTCCAGGAACGCAGAGCCCTTGGCGACATGCGGGCCAACCAGGCGCGCAAAGGAGGACTCAGTAAGGAGGTCTGGGTCGTCGTTCCAGTACACCTGGTAGTTGTGCTTGCGCTCGAACGGCCGATGTGACGAGGTCGTATTTTCCGCCTCCCCGACCGCTCGCATCAGAAGTCCCCTCACCGTGAGTACGAGCTCCAGCTTGCCGGTGGTAATGTCGCGCTGGAAGGTCCACACATTTCCACGCGCGGCGCTCTTGCCCTCGGCCTTGAGCTCCATGGCGACGACCATCTCGTCACCCGGCGTGCTCGAGAGACGGCTGGAGAAGACTGATTCCTCCGTGGTGACTGGCATCAGTGGTGCATTGGTGATTTCCCTGTGAAATATGGCGGGGAGCATGTGGTTTGACGCGTCGAGCGTGGTAGGGTGTATCACATGAGGCTGGAAATATCCAAAGGGCATCCACTGACCGATGTCTGGGACGCTGAGCTTGGAGAAGCCGACCCCAGGGCCAATGTAAGCCTCAGTAAGAAGGGCAAAGCTGGGCCCCCAGTCGTTGCCTGCTGCTCTCCGGTCGTCATAGAAGGTCTTCATGTCCATCTTCTCCTGAGCCCGAGACTGGATTCTCTCCAACGCCTCAAATGCCTCCTCGATAGACGCATTGTGTTCCTCACCAACGAAGGCGCCAGCAGCCTCAGGCTTTGAAGCAGGCTCTTCTAGCTCGACTCGAATGGTGCCCGACACATGCTCAGCCCATGTCTGGTCTGTCTGCAGGGAGAGAATCCGGACCGAGTACCAGGGACTGTTTTCGCTGACCTTGGATGGGCTGAGGATTAGCTGAACCTCGATATCATCGCCGGGGCCGTCGGTCGCTGACTCGACGGGCAGGATGATGGGACGGGCAATGCGCACATCCCTCATGATAGTCTTGGCAATCTTAACCTCGGAGCTGGGGTTCTGCATCTGCACGAGCTGTTTCATGGCCTCTATACCCATGGCGCTGTAGCCCGCACCGGGAAAGATGACCATGCCGTCGACAATGTGATCCTTTAGCCACGGAAGCCTCTGCACGCTGATATGATGCCGCCAGCGGGGTTCGTCAACTGGACTCATGACATCGTACACGCCGAGAAGGTCGTGATACGGAAACCGGCGCAGCCGGTGGTCGCGGCTCAGCCTGGATTCGGCCCAGTGTTTGACCCGGTGGTCCCACGGGTACGGAAGAAGGTCGCCGAGAACGTGTCTCGGCTGTTCGAACAAGCTCTGGAAGTCCACCTTGGCTCCTAACTCGAATAGCCGGGCAGTGGCTGCCGAGAAGGTATCTGCCGAGTTCTTTCCTCGAGATAGCGGAGCCACATATGTCGATTTGAATCCCTGAATAGTCGAGAGGATTTGGTTGACGGGTCCTTGTAGTGCCGGGTGCGGCCCTATCTCAATGAAGATGTTTGTTGTGTCGTGGGATCCAGTGTCTGCCATACTCCGCACCAGAGCAGTCATTGCATCGTTGAATCGAACCTGGGATACAAGATTCTCGACCCAATAGGCTGGCCCAAAGCCAGATGTCTTGGGGCCTCCGGTCACAGACGAGTAGAACTCAACGTCCCCACGAGCCTCAAAGCTGGCAAGTCCCTCGAGCGATTGTAAATAGAATGCAGCCACCTTCTCCATATGGTGCGAGTGATACGCAGTCTCGACCCTGAGCTTGCGTGCAAACACACCGCCTGCGACGAGCATGTCTTGAATGTAGTCAATGGCAGGCTCGTCTCCAGAAAGAGTGGTGCTGGCCGGACTATTGATGCAGGCAACCGTAACGCGGCCCTTGTCACTGTCGAGGTTTGCTGCCTTAATTGTCTGGAGCGCAGCCTGCTCGCCATACCCCGTGGCGAGCATGGAGCCCGGCAGCACGTTGAGTTTCTTTGCGACAGCAGATTGTCGGCCCCGGAAGAACGAGCTGGAGACAAAATGAGTATGCTAACCAAGATAAACTGCTGAAGTGTCTGGCTTCACTCACCAGATGATTGCGCCCTCTCGTGTGAGGATCCCGGTGGCGTATGCTGCGGCAATTTCACCAGAGCTGTGACCGACGACAGACTTAGGTCTGACGCCAAACTGAGCCAACGTGTCTATCAATGCCATCTGGAGTATGGTAGTCGTGGGTTGTGCCAGCTCGCTCTCGTTGATTCGTGACTCGGCGGCTGGTCTGCTCAGCTCGTGCACCAGGTCCCACTCGCAACCCAGATTTCTGAGTATACGGGATGCCTCTTCAATAGACTCTCTGAAGGTCTGGAAAGAAGCGATGAGCTCGGCGCCCATGCCTGCCCACTGGGCACCCTGACCAGTAAAGACGAAGGCGATGTTGGCCGATGGCGCGGCGCGTGTTTTGGAGATCTTGGGCTCGTCCAGTGCCGCTGTCAGCTGTGCCAGGTCAGATGCTACAAGGGCTTTTCTCCATTTGAACAGCGACCTGCGACAGGCCAGGGTGAAGGAGAGGTCTTTCAGATCGGAACCGGAAATGTCTCGGCCTGCAAGCCACTTCCGTATCTGTCCAGGCATAGCGTCGAGAGCGACCTCTGAATTGGCTGACAGTGGGAAAACCAGCGGCATGCTCCTCTCATGAGTCCCATTGACACCGTTCGTTCCGTTGGATGTATGGACGCCGTTCGTTTCGTGAAACGCGATGGCACTGGGATGAGAAACGGCCCCGTTGACGCTTACAGCGTCATTGGCGGACGAACTTTTACTACTTGAGATAAACTGCTCCAAAGATTCCAGAATGACATGGCAGTTTGTGCCACCATAACCAAATGAGTTGAGAGACACTCTCACGGGCCCCGCTTCGCCCTTGGGAACCAGAGGAATCAGTTCCAGGGGTACCTGCAGAGTATGAGCTTGGAGGTTTGGATAAATGCTAAGGGAAGGGGTGTGGCACTGACCGAAATCTGTCTCTCGTCTAACCTAAGGCCTGGCTTAGGCTCTATGAAATTCAGATTAGGTGGAATATGTTGCTTCTTGAGCACCAGAACTGCCTTAATGAGCCCGGCGAGACCGCTGGCAGCCTCCAGGTGGCCAATGTTTGTTTTTACCGAGCCGACGTATAGGTTCCGAGCTCTGGGCTTCTCGCCGAAGACGTTGCCCAGAGATTGTACCTCTGCCTTGTCACCCACTTCGGTTCCCGTGCCGTGAGCCTCAACATAGGGCGTCTCGCTGGGGTCTAAATGAGCAGCTTCGTATACAGATCGAATCAGTGCCTCCTGGGCATCCGGATTCGGTAATGTGACGCCGTTGGTCTTTCCGTCCTGGTTTGCTCCGGAATTGCGAATCACGGCGTGGATTGTGTCGCCGTCTTGGAGCGCATCTTTAAGCCGCTTGACGACCACCGAGGCAACGCCCTCCCCGCGGCCGTAGCCAGCTCCTCTGCTATCGAACGTGAAGCACTTGCCTTCCGAGTTGAGCATACTGCCCAAAGCCGTCAGTTTCAACTCCGAGGCTGTAATCCAAATAAAAGCGGATTGAGTTTGCGTACCCGCCTGAGCTCATAGATACGTTCTGATCGGGGTGCAACAGGATTTCCGTTCCGCCCACAATGGCCATCCTAGACTGCCCTGTCCTGAGGGCGATGCACGCTTCATGGAGAGCAACCAGACTACCAGACTTGAAATGGCGCAAAATGGAACGTTAGCTCTGAAAACGTATTTGGAAGCAGTTACCAAAACCTACGCAACCGGTGTCGATAGTCATTGAGATGCCCCTGAGATCGAAAAAATGCGAGATTCGATTCGCAATAATGGCCTCCCCGGTCCCTCCAATGTGGAACTTTGACAAGGTCTCGAGATTCTTATATCCCATCCGGTCATAATCGCGAGCAAACAGCGCGGCAAATACGGCAGTATCGGAGCCCCTGAGGCTCTCGATAGGGAGGCCAGCATTCTCCAAGGCTTCGTACGTCGTCTCCAGAAGGATTCTCTGCTGGGGATCCGTCACGTCGGCCTCGTGCGAGCCGAAGCCAAAAAATCTCGAGTCAAAGTCGGCGACGTCTTGGGTCAGGAAGTATCCGCTCTTGGTGTTGTATGCCTGAATCGAGGTGGCATCCGGGTGATAAAAAGAGTCTGCATTCCAGCGGTCGGCCGGTACAAGTCTCCATCCCGAGCCGCCATCTCTCAGGAGCCGCCACAGATCCTCGGGGTTCCCTACGTTTCCAGGCAGCTGGCAGCCCATGCCAATGATGGCAATAGGTTCGGGGTCTGCCATTGGGATGTGATGATTGAGTCTTCGGAGCAGAACGCCGGTAATGGCGCAGTAGGTTATAACAAATGTGACTCTGCGGACTCGGGGTTTGCAGACGATATCAGAACGAGCCGAGAGAGACGCATGATGGGATGTCACTCGAGTTTTAACAGAGCACAATCCAGTGTTCTCAGCTTGGCCGGACGTATCTGCGGCTCCGTCCTAGCCCAACCAGTCGTCCTTCATCTAGACTTTGGACGCTGCGTCGGACTTTGGACATGCGCAGGGTCGTTGCCCCTCGGTCTTCAGGGTAGTCCATGTCGACATTCGGCTCCTGAGGGCCGCAAATCCATAGGTCCGCAGGTCCGTAGGTCCGCAGTGCGAAGCGATGTGAATCGAGCGCATTGTGTGCTTGTACGTGGATAACGTCGTAGTGTCCATGTACCTAGAACCTGTCAGCAAGATAGAACGGCGACCAATGGCCATGAGTGGGGCCAAGTCCGGCAGTTCGACCGCACTCTTGGAGGAGACGTAACCGGGTTGGGAGCGGGCTACGCGTACTTCGTTGTAAGGCGAGCTGCCCGTTTAGCAATCAACCTTTACTGGGGTTGAGGCGATTGTGGATCGCGTCTGATCCTTCGCTACGGGAGCCAACCAGACAGTTTCTGTGCCTCAACGCCAGGATTCAGCCGGCTTGTCGGTCAGCACTTGGCAGGTTCTCGGACAAAGCGCGGGGCATAGTTTTTGTTTCGATGTGGTGTGGTCGCTCGTTCTCTCAAGGAGCCGCAAAACCCGCCGAAGCTATGTGATCTTGGCGCAACAGATTCACAGATGCAAAAGTCCCCGGCTTGTGGAGAGTGGACCGTGTTAGAAGTGTAAGTGGTTGTCCAAGGGTGAGGTGGTGTTAGGATTGTGCAAGGATTGTGGGTTGCGTAACGATGAGTGCGATGGATTTATTGAAAAGATTGAGGGGGAAGCTCAGTACACTTCAACTCTGACGAAACTGAGAACGGGTATGCAAGTGCCCCTCTATAGTGCGGGCGGTCTGCAATGGGCAGCACAGGCCACATTCATTTTACTCCTCCAACTACGGATAGACTGCGCTCCTTTAGTCTTTAAACCATCTAAGTTCGTTTGAGGTGTGCACCGCCAGTTGAGACTGGCGTCTTCGCAAGTACTGCATACATCCCTAGACAGTACCTACGGCACGTTCCGGCTCCAAAAGACCAGCTTTCAAAGTGAATTCCGGGCGTGGTGCATCACGCAGGCAAGGGCCTTGCCTCTTCTGCCTAAAGTGCACTGTGCCGTATCTCAGCAGCTCCATGAAGGTACCTGGAGCCCGATCCCGGCCAGTGTTCTCGGGCGCATCCAGCAGCGACCCCAGCTGCGGTTTGTGCGTCAATCCTTTGACGTGTGATATCTTCCAGAAACTGCTGTGCGCCAGCGTCTCCCAAACGACCCGCTCGGCCTCTCTACGGTCGTAATCGTCGTCCCCCTCCTCCTTTCCTCCCGCGCCGTTGCCGTTCTGGGCCTGAGCCCCCTGCTGCTGTGGCCTTCTTTCCATTGACAGCAGCTCCAGCATGCGCGCTCCGCCGTTCTTGGCCGCCCCGAGCAGCTTCATGGGCATGCCCGTCTCCGGCGCAAAGTCCAGCAGCAGCATGTGGCGTGTCCAGTACTCAGCGCCCGAGAAACCGTCGCCCGCGTCCTCAAGCAGCGCCACCCGGTTCCATGCTGCCATCTGCATTGCGTAGTCCAGCAGTTCCTGCATGCTGACCTTCCAGTCGAACAGGGCCAGGCCGCCGCTCGGCTTTTGCTGTTGCTGTTGCTGCTGTTCCTGCTGCTGCTGTTGCTGCTGTGCCTCAGTAGTTGTCTGCGACTGCTGTTGGTTGTCGCCGCTAGCGGGAAACATCCTCGCGACGTAGCTAAACAGGTCGTTTTGCGTGACGCCCTTGTGGTTGGTACGGCCTTTCCAGAGATGAAGGACAAGATCGTTCAGACGACGGATGAAAGGGTTGTTTTTCCTTGCCGCGATGAAGTAATTGAAAATCCATTGGTCCCCGCGTATAACCGTGGCCACTTCGTAGGGCGAATCTGGGTCGCAGATGCTGTCCCAGCAGATGCGATCAATGTGCATAACCATGATACAGCCCGTGTCCATCCACTGGATGGAGGCACGAAGCATATATGGTCAGTACTGTCTTCGTCTGACACGGTGTTATATAAGGGTTGTAGATACATACCGCTCCGCCGTGCTCGAGGATGGCCGCACTCCTGATGAAATCCGCGGCATGCTGTCCGACATAGGGTCCGTCCATGGTACGGTTGACGAAGCAGTCGGGCAGGTTTCCAGGTGACAGGTATCGAAGCGCGTAGTTAGGCGACTCGGGCACGTTGTCCAGGACGCGGATGGTCCATTCAGGCCCGCAGATGCGCACCCAGTCTACGGCGTTCCGCTGGCACCACACCGGCATGTTGAGCACGCCGTCGTTCCAGAACGCCCAAATGTTCTTTTCGGACCTGACGGGGTCATATTGGTTCAGGGACGCAAGAATTTCCTCATCTGTTCGTGTTTCTTTGGTCTCGATGACTTCAAGCTTGTCGGCATACCTTGCGGGGATCTCGAAAGTTGCCATGTTTCGTTCGCCTTTGTTTTTGTTGCTGTTGATGTTCTTCGTATTGGTGGATGCTATGATCATAGTGGTTTTGGCAAGGGGAGTAGTGTAATAATGAGACTCAATAAGGGACGATGCTAGTGCTTACTATGTAGTTAGCAACCATTAGCAGCAACCATAGTAGCAACCCTTGGTCTACTTGACTCTTTTTTGTGTCCAGGGTAGGGTTGGCCGGCAGACCTAGTTCTAGGTACAGGCTACAATGTACCTAGTGTAGATCCTTGAACGGGTGTCAGCCGGAGTCCCGGTCCGCTACCACCTCGCTTTCGCGAGTTCGGACCGGCTCGACACCACCCTGTGATCCTGCCTCATCACGTCTCCACCCGCCCTCCTAGATTTACCACATGTGGTACACATGAGCTCCCCTGTAAAAGATTTGGTTTCCAGGCTAGACCTGGCATCATGGAGTGCTAATGCGAGCTGCAAGGTATATGTTTTGTACCGCGTAGAATTCCTTAAACAAGCACAGAGATCTTCTTGCAATAGCTCCTACGTTCTCAGGACGTCAACAATCATAACCCAAGAGCAGTAGCTGAGATACAGTTCACCATGACGTCCGTGTCGTTACCCAGGCCAGCCGAACCGAGCACGAGCACAAACAATGAAACCCCGGAACTTCAGCTCCTCGAGCTCGGCCCGGGCTTCGCCGTCTACATCGGCGCCGAGCGCGACGCCCGTTTCATTTACAAGGAGATCTACGAAGACCACTGCTACGACATTGCCCAATTGCCTCTTAACCCCTGTATGTTACGTTTCTACTTGAGAATCCTTTTCATCTCTTCTGGCTCAAGGTATCCATAAGACCTCATTCCACATTCCCGACGCGTATTGGACGAGTTTTCAACCCTTGTCCCAAGACATTTATCTTTGCGGAGGATAACTTCAGGTTATGGCTGACACTTATTCTTGGCAGTCATTATTGACGCCGGCGCTAACATCGGCCTCTTTACTCTCTACATGAAGACCAAATACCCGTCTGCACGCATCCTCGCCTTTGAACCCGTGCCCCAAGTCTTCGACCTCTACCGCCGGAACCTCGCGTTGCACGGCGTGCCAGCCGGGGACGTGGACGCCCATTGCTGCGCCTTGGGCTCCGCGCCCGCGACGTCCAAGCCGCTGACCTATTTTCCCAATGCCCCCGGTAACTCCACGTTCGTACCGGGCGAGAAGGAGTTGTTGCGCAAGGCCCTGCCAGCCGAGCACTACCAACGGATGATCGACCGGTCAAGCGCGGGCGCAACCCGCGTCGACGTCCCCGTTGAACGGCTGTCACGATTCCTTGATGAGTATGGTCGGGGCCTGACGCGGATCGACCTGCTCAAGATAGACGTTGAGAGCTGGGAGCTCGACGTGCTGCGTGGGGTGGATGATCGGCACTGGAAGATGGTGCGTAATGTCGCCGTCGAGGTGTCGGAGCTGAGCGGGCTCCGCCAGGAAATTGAGGCGTTGTTGCGAGCCAAGGGATTTTTGGTCGAGAGGGAGCTGGCGGCGTGGAGCTACGAGACAGCACCAACGTATACTGTGCTAGCCAGGCGTGAAGGGCCATCAAATACTGAGACATGACCAACGAGCTTTCAGATTTTGAACAATTTGCTGGTGCAGTCATGGAATATCTCGAGTAAACAGATTAAACGTGGGTAGTTAACGTTAATATGATAGTTATCAATCAAAAATAGGGCGGCATATTTATATTCAAATCAGCTGCTTGCGGACCTTCCCATCACCTAGAATTCGTCTTCGGATTGTCTCCAATCTGTTCGTCATGTCCATGATACAATTGCGGTCTTTTTGGTTCAAGAACTCGAACGTAGAACATCCACTTCACAGCTGATCAGCAGTGCATTTGGGTAACTACCTATCGATCGTGATGTTAGTAATGCTGAACATTTAGTGTAAAGGTATCTTGAAAGACCAAGGCGATGTATGTGGACAACATTGCTGGAATGCCGGCATGTTCTTCTGTAGTTAATAACGTGCATTATAAGCGAGCGGTCAATATAAGCGAGTGGTCACTTTCCCCACCACAACGCGTCTTCCACTTTACACCCTCAATTCAACCACAACAAGCTATGACTGGGCCTTCAAAAGAAGCAAGGCTTCTCCTGGCGCTTGAAGCTATCCAAAAAGACAAAAAACTGAAGGTTTTCGCTGCAGCTAAACTATACGACGTTCCAGTAACAACGCTACGCCGCCGACGCGCTGGTATTCCTGCACGACGCGACACCACGCCTAATTCGAAAAAGCTGACTCAATCAGAAGAGGATGCTATTCTTCAATATATCATTGAGCTATATGCTCGAGCGTTTCCACCGAGACTGCGTGGTGTAGAAGAAATGGCCAACCTACTACTACGTGTACGCGACGCGCCCCCTGTTGGCAAACTCTGGGCATATAACTTCGTCAAACGCCACCCTTTGCTCCGTACCCGTTTTGCGCGTAGATTAGACTACCAAAGGGCTAAGTGCGAAGATTCGAAGATCATTGGCGAGTGGTTTTCGCTTGTACGGAACATGAAGGCCAAGCATGGGATATTAGATGACGATGTCTACAACTTCGATGAGACTGGGTTTATGATGGGCATCATCTGCGCGGGCATGGTGGTTACGACTTCGGATGGTGGTAGCAAGGCGAAACTGGCCCAGCCTGGTAACCGCGAATGGGCAA
>MU857735.1:17377-72175 GCA_033296725.1 Corynascus novoguineensis | reverse complement strand
CCTTCGCGCAACCACATCAATTCGATCACGTACCCAAGGTTGCTTCCCATCACAGCCAAGGAGTACGTTAGGAGTAGGAAGAACGACAAAAAACAGAGGAAGAGATTCTGGTTTTTTTTTTTTTCTCCTGCGAAGGGGGTGAGGGAGGTTAGGGAAGGGCGGCCACGACAACATGAGCAAGCCAGGCCTACACCGAGCCTCGAGGGTCGGACGCAGTTGGTTCGCGCCCCGGTACAGGGGACGGGATCCTGGCGCCGAAAATGCATCGCCATCTCGAATGCGCGGGAGGCGTCCTGGAGGGACTCGATGGGTGTGAACGAAGTAGGATGGGCGACGCCTTCCGGCCTCCGTCGCCGGCGCCGTTTGTGATCGTTACGGAGGCCCGCGAACGCGAACGGGATCTCGTCCGGCAAAACTTCGGGCGAGCGTTGGGCCGGGTCTGCTGAGTCAGCAACCGCTGTCGTGCAACACGGAAGATTTTGCTACCAGCGGTATCGGGTCTGCAGCCACCGATATCAGGTGACAGCTCGTTTCCGCAACTCTAGAGTAGGTGGTAGATGGGAAAGGAGAGAGGGGAGAAAGGTGGAAACGGGTTGGAAGTCGAAGTGCCCATGACAGAGCTCGGAGATATGCTCTGAAAGACCAACGCGAAATGTCGTTTGAAAATTCGTAGGAGACATTGCAATTCGTTGTGCCAACCCTAATCTAAATACATAACCCTCTGATTTCTAGCCACTCATTAGGTGCATCGTATTTGGCGGCAGCCTCCTTTGCAGCCGCATCAGCAACGGTGTTCCACTCTCTTGGGATTCTCCAGAACTCGACGGCCAGCCCTTTGTCTTCGTATCGCTCAATCTCACCCAGTAGAGCCTCCCAGAGATCCCTGTTCTTCACGCTGTCTCCTACGCGCTTTACCCAGCCATTCTTGGTCCATGTCTTGGCCCATTTGGTGGAGCCCTCAACCACGTACTCGGAATCGGTGGCGAAGACAACTGTGTGGTAACCCTCACCAGGCCAGTATCGGAAACGCAGAGCGGCGATAACAGCGCGGAGCTCCGCCCGGTTGCTGGTCTGAATACTGTCGTCGCCGAAAGGCCCCTTCTTCTCTAGGCGGCCAGAGGTGACGAGTTGCTTGCCCGAAGGACCAAACCCATGCCAGAAAGCCCAGCCTGCCCTTGGGTTTTGATAGCCGTTGTCGAGACATGCTCCGTCGGTGTGAATGAGGACTTTACCGGCATTGTTGGGGATAGTGTATCTGGTAAAGTATGTTAGCTAGCATCTTCTTTCAATGACTGTATTAACTTGCCTGGTAACCTCCATAAATTGCCTCCGGCCAGAGAATAGCTCCGAAGGAGTTACCGAAGCCGATGGCGGGAAGAACTTGGTAGGAAAGACCCGACCGGTACCTCTTCTCACACCACGGGGATCGGGTTCGTTGGCGGGTATATTCAGGTCCATGACAGGTATATTCACATCCTTGGGCCCAGCTCCAAGGCCAAGTGAATCATCGTCCTGGTATTCGTTTTCGCCGTCGTCTTCAAGGACGTCGTCCATGAAGCTGTAATCTACACAGCATTTCCCACAGATCACCAGGCCATGGGGACCGCAGACCAGCCGACCGTTCGGGAGCTCACAAGGGCCCTCCTCATCATCGCTGCTGCTGGGGCCGAGCGGGATCAGCCCTTGGGCTAGGTACCACCCAAGAGGCATGATTCGGATTGTTCCGAGGGATGTGTATATTAGCGAACTTAAGCGACTCTTGTGGAGAAAGTGGCGATGAGACCAGCTGCGACGTTGGTGCGGGGTAGTGGGTTCGTTAACACGTGACACCAAAACTGCGATTAGCGGAGTATAAGTGGGTTCGTGTACGCTAACCAGTTACAGAGTGTTGTGGGTCTGGGCTTTACGCCCTCGCCCCACAGAGGCTACATACACATCCTCTTGAGCTCATGCTTGCTCACCCGCTCGCTCCCTTCCAACAGCAACAGCAACAACAGTAGCAGCATATGAGAATCGGTTCCGCTCAACGCATCCCACACAAAAAGTTACTCCTTTACTTAGATGGTTTTTTTTTTCCAAGAATTTGACCCTCTGAGAGCCTTTGACCACCTGGCTGGATTCCAGTTATTTGGTTCGTTTTGAAGCAGCAGTACGTCCGTACAGTTTACTGAAATGGTGATTGGTCTGTTACTAGAATGCCAAGAAATGATATTGATCCAAGTGGTTGTAACTTTGTGAAAGGAAAGTAGAGCGGGCGAGCGTATTTGGTACGTCGATGGATTATTCGTACGGACTAGACGGGCATGGAAAATAACACACGCTCCATTCTTGGATTCAGATTTATAGGACAAGCTCCTTAAAAGCATAGAGCCATGTCCAAGCTCGTGGGCAGCGTTCGCCCGGTGAACTGTGGTCCATACTTCACTCGGTGCATATGATGTGACAAATCATGCTAGTGTGCTGCCCAGATGTCCTCGGCAGATAGATAACCCAATGATTGAATGGAGCATTATTACGACAGATCTTGCTGGTTATCCACTCTTCTGTCTCGGTTTGACTAGCAATCAACCACTTCAACTGCCCGTACGATCAATAGGTCTTGAAACTCGTCGGCGTTAAGTCTTGGGCTTTGCTCGGCAAGCTTACTCGTGACCGGGGCAACTTGTTAACCCGTTAATTAGCTCCGAAAACCTCGTGCTACAGATTGTTGGAAAAAAAATTTACCTGAGAGCATTTCTACATGACTAATCTCGCGATGGAAAAAAATTCGACTTGATTCACCTTTGTTGTGAGGACCCACATTCTAACAAGTTCTATTTTCCACAATGACGTCTTACTCTCTGCCCTTGACAGTCATGGCAAAGACCCTACGCCGGCCAGGAAATAGGTCCAGGAGCTTTATAAGTCAGGATGGCTGAAAGCATCACTTGAGAGTTAGGACTAGGACCCTCATGAATCCTACCTACTCTCACTTGTCCTGCCGTGTCCAATCACCTTCCCTGTCGCCTTAACACTACCTTCAGCACATCGAAACCATGTCTATTCCCAGTACCCAAAAGCAGTGGGTCATTCAGAGCACCGGCAACGGGCTCGACGAGCTCGTTTACCAAGACGCCTCGGTGCCGAAGCTCGGTCAGAATGAAGTGCTCGTCAAACTGCGAGGCGCGTCAATCAACTTCCGCGACTTGTTGATCCCCAAGGTACCTGCTTCCATTGCTTTCCTTGATCCTTGTTTGTGCCATGAGCCAGGCAAGTATATGCACACACGCACATACATGTTAGTACACAGACATGAAAGGGGCCAAGAGGTCTGACCGCCCCGTCCAACGCTAGGGAGAATACGTTTTCCCGCTCAACCTACCCATCGTCGCGGGGTCCGACGGCGCCGGCGAGATCGTGGCCGTCGGGCCCCGTGTAACCAAATGGAAGCCCGGCGACCGGGTGGTGACGCTCTTCAACCAGGGCCACCAGTCGGGCCGCATCGACGAGGCCGCGACGAGGACGGGACTTGGGGGGTGTATTGATGGCACACTACGCCAGTACGGCGCCTTCGACCAGGACGGCCTCGCCCGCATGCCGGCCAACCTCGACTTTGTCGAGGCTGCCACGCTCTGCTGCGCCGCGCTGACCAGCTGGAACGCGCTAAATGGTCTACGGAGGCTCGCTAAGGGGGAGACGGTGCTCGTCCAAGGGACGGGGGCGTCAGTTTATTTGCACTACAGGTATGTGTTTTTCGAGGTCGCCAGTTGCTTTCGTCTCAGTTATTTTCCCCCCTCATTTTTTTCGTTGAGATTGGGCAGTGATTGACGCGCAGAAACAAGTTCGCCAAAGCCGCAGGCGCGACCGTCATCGCCACGACGTCGTCGGCTGAAAAGGCTAAGATTCTCAAGAAGATCGGCGCCGACCACGTCATCAACTACCGGGAGGACCCCAATTGGGGTGAGACGGCGCGCAAGTTGTCGCCGGGCGGAGCGGGCGTCGACCACGTCATTGAGATCGGCGGCGAGGGCACTATGACTCAGAGCCTCCGGTCCATCAAATACGAGGGTATCATCTCTGTCATCGGTATGCTCGGAGGTATGCAGCCTAAAGACAGCATCATGGAGGCGCTTGCGCACGTGTGCGTGATTCGCGGCGTCTACGTCGGGTCCAAGGCGCAGCTCGAGGAGATGATCGCAGCTATTGAGAAGCACGACATCCACCCGGTCGTGGACGACAAGGTGTTCACCCTGGACGAGACCAAAGACGCACTCGAATACCTGGTGAGTCTCCGTGGCGATGCTCTGGACGCGGGAGGAGAAGATGTGCTGACAAAATGGGGTAGATGAATCAGAAACACTTTGGCAAGATCGGCATCAAGATTGAGTAACGGACGTTTTCATGACAATGAAAAACGCGACAATGAGGGGGGGAGTTGCATAAGCATCTTTCTGAGAGAGGGTCCTGACGGTTAATCATCGCACTCGCTGACGATTTATTTCAGGGGCTGGAGGGTTGGAACTAGTATCAATGTGGGGCGTGTACACTCCAGAGCGCTAGTATCGGAATGCTGAAGGATCAAATCTATGATTTCTACATAAGATACTTACCTATTGATCATGATGGCCTCTAATCAAATTCCACTCGATATGTAGAGCTCACTATGTAGTTGAAACCGGTCTGCCTCAAAGACGTTACACTGAGCTCTGGTGCTTATGATTATATGTCGTCACCTGAGCATCTGGTCAGCTGCATCGGTATGCTCAAGTCGTGTGCGAATACATATTAATTATATGTTGAAGAGCTCAATACAACCCAGTTCTCACAAAAGATCATCCCAAAATTCACCGCTGCAGAGCCGTCAGGGCCGCTATTTGCACGTTTGAGCTTCGTCCTAGCAGATGCGGACCACCATGCTGGTGAGTCTGTGTGATATACCTCAGTCTCGACGACTTGAAAACGGCCTTAACCAGACATTGGAAGCAGATTCACCCAGCTACAGTGGCATGATAAAAACACTGTCGCACAAAGTAAAGATAACTGAGTGCTGCCCGAGCATTTGATTCTCGTTCGAGCCTTAACAGAGTGGAAGAAATGCAAAATTATGCGATGTTTACCCTCTCTTCAAAGTATGCATTGATAAATTGGATTTCGAATACTGCGCGTTCTCGGAAGCGTAAATCTACATGGGACTTGTGGCAGCAAATTGTCAATTCCGAACTTACCTCATGGAGATATCTTGGCCAGTGTGGGGAGGGTTTGATCGCTTGGAACCAGACATCCTGGCTTCGAGCCTGGTTCCACGTCACTACGCTGGCGATGCGAGTTGCTCGATGTTCTCTTCGATGGTGACACTATCACGGGAGCGATGGATAACTCAACCTTGCGGTGGGTTTATCATGTTTGTGGTTGCGCGAGGAAAGCAACCAAAGAGGCCCACACTGCAGAGGGTATGCCCCTCCAACGGGTCTCGACCTTAACCCTACATACATGGTGTCGAAGGCGGTAAGCACAGCTTAGTAAGCTCCTGAGCTACGGAGTATCAACAGGAAGCTCCACCTCTCTTCTGTATATAAATATCCTTCTTTTTCTTACTTTCCTTTGTAGAAAGTAATGCACTTTGTTCATCTTCAATGCGCCCCGTACCAGGGCTTTGCTCTTTCCCGTACGCTGTACGAGCTTCCCAACTGCGTATCACACATGGCCAGTCGCGGCTTGTGCCCGTGACAGACACCTTGCATCGTATCATGGCCGCGTGTCTTCGCATAGCCTCTCAACACGGCTCTCTCGATATCCTTGAGCGGCCCCTTACGGCTGGGGCTAATATTAGGCACAATTCTGATCAGCACGGCTGACTTAATTCTTTAGAAGCTTTCGTCATGGCGGTCCCGAGACCAATGAGCGACTTTGCGCAGTTGCAGGGTAGAGAAGATCGGCTTAGATTTGTGGGAGCGTGAAGGCAGATTGTAGAGTTTGCAATCAACGTTCTCTTCAATCCACAGCGAAGGTACAGTTTACAAGGCCCAGATGATAGGCTGTCGATCAGGGAAATTCTAAATATTGACAGCGTAGACTGTAGATATGTGCAAAAAACGACTGGCACTGAAGATCGCGGACGAGCTCTTGAGCCAGGGACCCTCAGTACGGGTCCTCCGAACTCAGCCGCATCTTCTGGTGTCCTTGAATGCCGATTCTTTCCTTCGCAGGTTAAGTTGGCGGGGAACCGTTTGAGAGCTGGTCTTGGTCCCACCTGCAAAGCCACCGTGCTGTGCACTCTTTCCACTATCGACGATTTGGATAAGGAAGCTGACGAGGGCCCCGCACTCTCTCAGGTCAACAACGGCTGCCTACGAAAGGACACAACAAGCAAAGAACCGGCTGACGTGGCGAAATTGAACGATCGATTGGTGCGTTTTTGACAAGTAAAAGAACATTGGCCGTGGCCTGACAAGCTGAGTAATAAATTCGTATCAAAAGAGTACTCGTCGGGCGGTTGAACCATCCAACAACACCAGGGCGCCTTCTCGATCCATACTATTCATCCATCTAAGCCTCGTATCGTCACGTCGATCAAGACTATTAGTCATAATGCTCGACTCCGGCCTCCAGCTACCTTCTTCTGCCACGGTGAACTTGCTCCAAGCGACTCTTCGAGACCGCGTCACTGGGGCTCTCGTCGGCGCCGCACTCGGTGACGCAATCGGCCTCTACACCGAGTTTCTCTCAGCCGCTCACGCCGCCGAAGCCTACCCCTCCCGAAGATTCACTCTCGCGGGGGCTCCTCGCCCGACCCCGTTCAAGCTCGATTCGCACCGCGCGCCCAAACAGCCGGGCGACTGGACCGACGACACCGACCACGCGCTCCTGCTCCTGCTCTCCTTCCTGCACACCGCCCGCGCTACCGGGACAACGTCGTCCGTCTCCTCTCTGCACTCCTCCTCATCTGTTGCCGCCGCCCCTGCGTCCACCCTTGCCGGAAGCAAAGAAGAAAATGACGCCGAGCAAAAGCGACGTATAGAGCAATTGCCACCTCAACTGTCGCACCCTCCCCCCCTCCCCTCGCAGCAAGACCTCGCCCGTAGGCTGCGGGTGTGGGCGAATCAAGGATTCCGGCCCCTCGAAACGATGCCGCTGGGCCTGGGGCGCCTCGTCGGAACGGTGTTGAGCACCGCCGGGTTCGAGGCAGACCCGGAGCAGGTGGCGCGCGCGTACTGGGAGCGGACTGGCCGGCGGGTGGCGCCCAACGGGAGCTTGATGCGGACGCACCCGCTCGGGGCCATCTGCGCGTTTCGCGAGGAAGGGGAGGCATTTGAGGCCGCCGCGGCGCTGTCGAGCGTGACGCACGTCGACCCGCGGTGCGTGGTCGCTTGCGTCATTGGGACGGGCTTGGTTAGAGCTCTCGTTAGGGGAGAGGTGGCGCGGGAGGAGGACGTGGATGCGGTGGTGCAGCGCGCGGTTGGGTGGTACCGCGGCATGATGAGGGATCATGAGGGAGAGCTCGACAAGGAGGAGTTGTTAAGGCATGTAGCTTTGGAAAATGGGCTTGATGACCTCAACCTGGATGAGCAAGCGGCGATTGGGTACGTGTACAAAACGCTTGGGTCTGGGGTGCATCTGTTGCGCTTGGCGCTCCGGAGGATGGCGGGCAACAAGGGCGCGCTGTTGGAGCGGAGCCGGCTGTTTGAGGAGCTCATCACCGACCTCATCATGCGCGGCGGCGACGCTGACACCAACGCGTGTTTTGCCGGCGCGCTATTGGGTGCGTACCTTGGCTACGCGTCTCTGCCAGACCATTGGAAGCACGGGTTAAGGCACCAAGAATGGCTGCTGGGCAAGTGTGAGTCTCTGTGCCAGGTCCTGGGGTTGAGGGAGGGAGAATATAACGGGCAAGAGGACAGAGATACAGAAGCACAGGGCGGAAAGCCAGCCATCAGCGAACAAGATATGGAGGGCCGCTGGATGGCTCTCCAGCAGACCACGTTCAAGAAGATGGAAGAGGCAGCGAAGGCGTCGGCGTCGAAAGCCGCAGGTTCTTCTTGGTCACTGCCGTGGCAAAGGACCAAGATCAAACAGTAGGGAACTTGCTGACGAGGCTAATACACTGCCGATGGGCAAGTCTGATTCCAATGTCCATTCGAGTGTTTGGTGTCGGAGTCAACTCAGTATTCCTTGTACACCGTGTCGATCTTCCTGAGCTACTCTGGGCGTTTCATGGTTCCCGCGGTTATTGAAACATATATTAGCCAACACTATTCAGCCAATACATAAACCCCAACGTTTAAAAGCATCCATCGCAAATGTCTGTAGAGATATGCGGAATCCCTGGTCAGTTTGATTGGGATGTTAAGGCTCAGTGGTTTGGAGATCAAGAGGTGGTCCCTACGTAAGGTTAAGTGCTTTACCGTGCACACACCTACGAAGGGCGTTGCTGTCGTGGACTTGCTCCTGTTGTTCGCCGTCACGCTCCACTTACTCTACGAATAATTAGTTATTAATGATTAACTACTCAACTCCGCAGATAATCTCTGCCAAATCTATCCTCGAACTTCTGCCATATAACTAGCCCCATGCGAAGCAAGAAGCTAATCTTGAGGTCATTTCAGACCCTCAACATCTCCATAAGCACCCTTAGGCTCTCATTTTCCCGCATGTTCATTTGCTCTGCCATGCTTCTCAACTCACCCTGGAGTGCATCAACGGCTCGACGCACATACTCAAGGCTCCCTCCGTCCTTCAAATATTCGAGAAACAATCTCTTTTGATCCAGGGACATGCTCCCGGAAACACGCCGTTGAGAAAGGAGGTTTTGGATGACAGCCGTGTGCAAGCCGTCTTTAGTATCTGAAGTTGTCGACGTTCCAGTGTCTTTGCATCGCCCTAGGGCATGTATTACAGCGAGTGAGTATTTTCCTTCGTCGAGATCTTCGCAGAAGCCTTTTTGCTTGGCGTACTGTCGGGAACTCGTGTTAGCTATTGCATACTTTTACTAGTACTCCTTTGTTAGTGGTTTCCTGCAGAATCTTACATCGGCAGAGGTCAGGTTCATGTAATCATCCCGTATTTGGAACAGCCGGCCGAGCAGCGTCATGAAACGGGTTAACAGTGTCACATTGGGCTTAGTCGGCGAGTTCGACAACACGTCCAACATCCTCGCGAACATCCGAAAAAGCCCAGCCGTTTCTATTAATTTGGGTCAGCCAGCGTCATATGACAGCTGCAATCCAGGTAATCCTTACTGCTGTCCACCATGGCGAGATATTCTTCTTCCGTTGGGCACTCCAGGTTACAAGTCCATGACAAATCGTGGCTTTGGCCCACATACAAGTCTTGCAGCTCGTCTGATCACCCTTAGTCAATGACAGACTATTCACCCTTTCGGAGGGCCAGCAGAATACCACTTACCGCAGAAGATGTCTATACACCGTTGGCTACCCAGCTTTCTCACTTCCACAAGCGCGGCGAGGAACCGGTAGCCGGCAGAGTTTATGGTTTGCATAGGCCCAAAGACCAAATGGGCTGCTGGCTTGCCACGACGGAGCTGCGAGGAATCTTGGATGTCATCGAGCATGAGAGAGGCACCATGCAAAAGGTCGGTAATTCTCGATATGATTGCTATTTCGCGTGGCGGCAGGTTGAACCAGGCATTTAACGCCATGATAGTGTGGTTACGGATCCCCTTGCCAGGAAGCGAGTCAATATAGCGCGATGGTGCTTCGAGGACCTGTTTATCTGGTCAATCGTTTGATCAAAACAGCTTTGCAAGAAAACTAGTCTTAAAGGTGCACTCGCCTTAGTGCTCAGGGACGGGACATCTCGTACAGCCGCGACTGGAAGGTTTCGAAGTGGAGAGGAACCGTTGGTAAGAGCGACGTTGGTGAGACCATTGATGAGGAGACCCTCTGTGTTAGAGGTGCCTGTGTTAGTGAGAACGCTTTCACTAGGTATGAGATCGGCCCCACGGAAAGCATTTTTGGTGATGGCGCCATTGGCAAGTGCTTCCTTGGCAACAGCACCGTTGCAAGGTGCCCCGTTAGTCTTAACCTCAAGATGTTTGACAGCATCGTCCGTAAATCTCTGCTTATCATGTTCCAAGTCCATCGTCTTCTTTTCAACCCAAAGGGCTTCAGCCATCTTCACCTGTGTTGCGTTCAGGTTCCGATCGGCAGGATAAGAATACCGCTGAAGAGCCCTGACATTGCTTCCGCAGATAACAAGCTTAAGTCGTTCAAGCAAGAGCTTAGCATCCTGACAGAGATCGTCTCCCGGCTTAGTTGCTTCGACCGCCTGCTCATACTTGGCGGCATATTGGCTGGCTCTTTCGCAACACGCCGCCTTTGCTTCATCGCATGTCATCGAATGCTTGTTCATCAATATCCAGATGGCATTAGCGACAAATGTTTGGCCTCTGTCGCTGGCGACTTTGAGGTCGCGTTCCCATGAGTGACAATCGTTTGCGAGCGCAAAGTGGAGGTAGAGGGGTTGGGCAAGCTCGTAGCACGTCTGTTGTTGGTCTTCGGGGATGCTCAGACCCATGCCAAAGATCATTCCTCCAAACATGGCGCTATCGACTATGTTACCTCAGGAACGAGAACAAATAACGATGTTGGGGGGGGGAGGGGGGTGGGGTTCTCCAAAGTCGGAACGTACTGTGAAGCAAAGTTGGTGCGTTTATATTTGAGGTACTCATCAAAGTCCCGGGTACGTGAATTCCCACTGGGGTGGCTGAACATAGTGTTCAACGTTCTCTTGATCCAGCGGAAGGCGTCTTTAGCCCGCTCAGAGTCAATATCAATCATGCTCTTGCCAATGCCGACCATGAGTTTGGTGGTCGGCGAGCATGCTGAACGGTCCATATCCCCACCTTTCTCTATAACATCACAGGCCGTCAAGACGTCCGCGATGTAAGGCGCCCCAACGGCCATGAGTGACCCAGCCGTGTCAATTACGTCGTCGATAATAAACGCGACTTCGACAAAGTACGCGACAATATCTAGGCGCTCTGATGAGATGTCGACCATACACCCAGAGACTAGGTTGTGGTTGGAACGTATGTTTCCGGAAAAGCTCAATGGCAGGGAGCCAAAGAGGCATTGCCAGTCTTTCTGGGCGCGAAGTGCGCCACCGTCGGCGAGGGATGCATTTTGATGCACACGAAAGGAGAGGTTGGCGCAAGGACTGTTTGTCGCGGTCCCGTAAGTGGGAGGGTCGATGAGACGTGAATTAGGATAACTTACTCCATCACCTCGGGCGGTTTGAACAATAACGATCCCGACAAGAATAGAGAAGCTAAAATGAATCCAGATTCGGAAAGGTACGAGAAAAACGAGTCTCTGTTAGTATATGTGGTAGACTGTGCGAGAGAATTTTTTTTTTTTTGGAAAGAATCTTCGGGGTTGTACATGTACCGTCGGAATTGTCATTACACGGGGATTCTGGGAAATTGAAGTCCAGTATGGGAGGGCGTCACGGTCTTCATTGAATAAGATATTTGATCGAGTTTCTTGAAAGTAAATTTTGAACGCAACCGCATCAGGTAACGTAACACGGCGAGCCGCTCAGCTCTTGCTTCTTCGAGGTCGATCTTGCGGATTTCTTCTGCCAGTATTCTCAGCTAACGTTAAAGACAATGGCTCATGTTGTTTGATGAGCCCCTTGATGCCAAGCACGAGTCGCAGTAAAAAAACGCCCCTTGGACGTCGATCAGCTGAAGGAATTGCACACACATCAATCAGGTGCATTAGGTGCATTCGGTGCATCCGGGCGCATTACCGCTTGAACCCCTGTAGGGCCAGTCAACCTTCCGATTTCGCTCTGTGGTTGATCGCCTAAGCCTCCAATCCTTGTCTGCAGTACTTCGTAGTCGAATTACTGACAATATGATGTGTCTGAATTGCTACCCGGGCTTTTTGAAATGGTGGCGTTGATCTTTGTTGAGCCCTCTGATGCTGCCGACTTCCAAGGCATCGTAAAGCACATGGATAGGCAGCGTTGGAGGAGGCACGCAAAAGCAACGCGGCTATTTCGGTACGTTTGGTTCATAGCGTCATCGGAATATAGGAAATAAGCCGCAGGGTTGACTATATACAGACACTGCTCCTCTTTGCATTGAAAGTCTGGCGGTCCAAAGCCACCTTCGACATGTGGTTTCTGCGTGTGTGTTGAGTCATACTGGTCTCCCAAGCCTCAGCGACCCCGGCAGCCTGGTCATCATTTGATGGTCTGGCGAGGTGTGCGACATGGGGCTCGTGGATGGAGCAAGGATACCGTAGTGTTCACATGTCGCTGTCGTGGAGTCTCACACAAGCGGTGGCCGTGTGGGTGCGGGGGGTAGCGGGTGATTGATAGATCGAGGGATCATTTAGGGTGACGTCGGGATATCTGTGTCATGGAATAATTCTTCCTCATCGACGGTCGAGATGTGCAGTACCATATGCCGTTGATTTAACCCAACCATTACCTCTACTCGACGAGTGGACGCCCTTTCTCGAGCGTGAATTTAGGAAGTAGACGTACAATCTCGATACCTTTTTTCTTGATACCCAAGGGCCATTATCAGTAATCGGCGTTTCTTTGGGCGAGAATTACAGAGAACGGCGCTTCGGCATCGGTGTCTTGCACTGTTGCGACTTCAGCTTGCTGCTTTGCCGGGGTGATGCGTATCACGTTCACCATGAACTACCCCAAAGTCGATGATTCCTCGCGCCCATTACGTTCTTCTTTTCCGATCAGATTTACACTAGCTACATTGGCTTTAGTTTTGGATTAGCGGTGGCAGACAGAGCCAATAAATGCATGGGTCGAGGGAAGGGATCAACCAGCGAGCACGCTAACTGCGGCAGATGTGGATTGTGGCGCCGGAAAACTTGAATCAGCTGTAATGTAAAACTGAACAGCGAATTCTGGCCAACCTGCTGCCGGGTATGAAAAAAAAAAAAAAACACTTCTTTGTACAGGTTATAGTTGGGGAGAGTCTCATCGATGCTTGCCCTTGTTGCTGACCATTGACTTTATACCCAGTAATCCTTGTTAACATGTAGGACTACGTATAGATTATTTCCCAACCTGATGCTCTGACTAGAAATCAAAATTTGTGCTTGAACCAGTATTTCTACGAACATTCAGAGGAGAAAGACAGTCAAACAGATACCCACAGGAAGTGGTGTGATGGAAGTGTGAAGAGTTTATCGATACGTTTATCCCTGCTGGTGTCAAGCGATCCTAGTTGTTGGGGCGGGAGTTCCCATAAGTCTGGCCGCCAATCCGCGCTGGTGGATCAACTTTACCTGACGTCTCCACGAGTATATCGCGATATTTTTCCGGTCATGATCAGCGGCCACCGCTAGAGTACGGCAAATCGACGCAGGACAGGGCAGGTGATTGTTGCAGATATGGCGCTCTAATCGCAATCCACGAAAGATTTGCAAATCTAGTTTCATTCATCACTAACTTAGCTCGTGAACGGACATGCTCTGCAGCACCCCTGTTGTGCCTTCCTGCCCTGTGATTACGGTGACTTATGAGACAACAGTATCACAAAAATTATTGACGATCATTTAGCCTTTGTGGTGAAGTTGCTGAGCTGATGGACAACCGTACATCTATAAATGAGGAGTTCGTTCTCCAAGCTGAGCATGCTTTTGTGGTTCACAGTTTATCGCACACAACTCATAGCTCAACTCAATCTTCTCCCTCAGTTTCACTCTAACTACCTCCTCGGAGCTCGCTAGCAGTTGAGGTCCAAAACGCAAAGATGGTTTCCTTCCGTTCCCTCGTCGCTGGTGTCGCCCTCATCGCGGCGCCCGTAATGGCCGCCATCTCGTCTACTGAGCTCGTAGAGCGCATCAACGACTTGGCCGGGAAAGTGCAGGCTGTGCAAATCCCTGTTCAGAGCATGACTGTTGTCAGCGCTCCTCTGGTTGTCCTCGGCCGCGGTCCGCTCCCGGTATGTTCCGGCTCTTGCTTCTTATCCTTCACTAGCTGACTTCGCCTGGGCAGGGAATCATAACCGCCGGTGCCGGAATCCTTTCGAGTGCCGCGGGGACGCTCTGGATCATGGACGGGGTACCGCAGGATTTGACTGTGGCTGACGCTGACAAGATTTATGCTGCTTTCAGCGATGTACGTATTACCTGTGTTCACTCTCCCTGCATTTTGCTAACCGTCCTAAGTGCGTCCACGCCTGCCAAAAACTGCTCAGTGCTATGAGCTCCAAGGCCGTACTTGTCAAAGCGGTCCCCGTTCTCGGCGGTCCGGGATTCGCTCTTTGGGACCAGTTTGAGAATTTCGCCAACGTGAGTACTCCTTCGACTGCTTTGCAGTTCTCCCTCCATTCCTACCCGCCTTAGCTTGGCGAAGGCGCTGACACAATTTTGAACAGGCCATTGCCGCTTCCTCCATCAACGTGGCCAAGTTCTGGGCCGAGTATTACAAGGTTCAGATCAATGCCGCCGAGAAGTCCGACGCTACTATCTTGGAGAAGCGGACCAAAGTCTTCGTCGCCTAAACGGTTCAGTCACTGCAGATCACGTTTTTTTTCTCTGAACAATGCGGGAATATGTTAATCACAGGTACGGAGGCGATGTTTGGAAGACATTAATGAAGTTGGGAGTGAGGTCTGAAACGAGCAAGGAGGGAAACCTGGGAGCACACAACTGGTGATTGGTAATAAGGAACCGAGGAACTGGCGCTGCAGGTTCTACTCTAGCTGACAATAGAAAGACTTTATAATATAAAAATTATATGCAGTGTTAACAAGGTCCGCTGGCTCAATGGCAGAGCGTCTGACTACGAATCAGGAGGTTCCAGGTTCGACCCCTGGGTGGATCGAGTAGCATTTCACTTTTGCTTCCCGCTCGTTTTTACCCCTGAAATGAGAATAATTTTCTTTCTAGATAACTACTCGTGGTGAAATCGACACCACGTTGATGTCTTTTTTTCCTTTTATTATTCGTCTCTCCGTCTTACACCTCGGCTATCCAAAACTTTGGAAATGATATAGTTATCTGGATCCGTGCTTCGTTATCGCTTTGATTGCGAATGGTTTTAGGCAACTGCCAAGCATTAAAACGGTAAGGTAGAAGAAGTGCTGCATTTATAGTGTAGAAGTCTTCATTTTATTCTCTCATGTTGATATTATTCAGGTCGTCTCTTCGCTGGAACGTCATCCAGCGAAGTTACGCAAATAGTCCTGCCAGGCGGCGCGTTGCAGGACAGGCAGGTGTGAACGACAGCATGTCCCTCCTGCTCTCTTCATCTAACTAACGAACGATAGATCTAAAATGTGTCAAGAAGTAGTTATCAGTTTTTTTTTCTTTTTTTTTTCTTTTCTTTTTTTTTTGCTTATAATTCCAGTCACCAAACCAACGTTTCTCATGCTATCCCTTGCCTGTACATTCTACCTAACACCTTCAATCGATTGAGCCTTACTTTGTTACGCAGTGCTCTCACCCTGCTCCTTCCTCTCCTCTAACTCTAACCTCCGTATCACCCTGGCGGGGTTCCCGGCAACGACAACAAAGTCCTCAACGTCGCGTGTGACGACACTTCCCGCGCCGACGGTGACTCCGCGGCCGATGGTGACGCCCGGGCAGACGACGACGTTGCCGCCGAGCCAGCAGTCTTCGCCAATGACGATGGGCTTGCCGGCCTCGGGGCCCTTAAGGCCGTCGCGCAGAAAAGGGTCAAGCGGGTGGGTGCCTGAGTAGAAGCTGCAGTTCGGCCCGACCAGGGTGCGCGCGCCGATGGTGATGGTGCACGTGTCGACGAAGGTGCAGTTTGCGTTGAGGTAGACGCCTGGGCCGAACCTTTTCCGGTGTTTAATGCATTGGTTGGTGATTAATTCACCAGACAGAGTGGGTCGTTTAAGGTTCTGGGGAAAGGGGCAAGGGAATGGGGGAGAATTGTTACGGCTTACTTGCACTGGTAGCCGTAGTCGAACCTGATCACCCCATCTACCCAAGGGTAGGGCTTGAGTGCAGCTTCTTCCTCAGGGGAGCCAGGCGGTGGAAGCGGAGTATCATCTTGGACAATTCTATTGGCAGGGTAAGTATGGAGGGATGAATTATCCAGCTAGTTGTGGATTGGTATGAGACGGAAAAGTGTGTGGGAAATTGGGTTGAGGTCAGCGTACTCTTTCCACAGCTCAACCAGTTTCCGCCTTGGCGCGCCGTCGTATCTCGCGAGTGTGAGAGCCCAGCAGGCATTCCTACAACGGTTGCGCTCGTCTGAGAGATCAGGGGCGCCAGCATAGTACAGTTCGCCTGCCAGCATGCGGCGCCGATTCTCGGCCAAATCGAGAGCGCCCTGATCCATGACAGAGTAGATGTTGTATGGTCGCTTTGCACGTTGGCAAAACAATCCTTCGTCCTTTCAGTGGAAGGTGATACGACCTGGAAGCCGTAAGACAGAGGTAATGTAAATACACAAAATATAATGTCACCTGGTGCTGTCCAGGTCTCTTCCCTGAGGAAAGCATGCATCCAAAAAGGTGGGGTAGGCTCAACTCATGCTCCGGCTCCGCTCCAACATTGCCCGATTGTTGAAATCAAGCCTAATCGGGCGTCTGCCGAGGGTCAAAGCCCGATCTCAACGTTGCCGCCGTTGGGGCTTGTTCTGTCCCGCTGACAGTTTGGCACACAATCGGCCATTTACACGCAGATTCGGCACACGTAGAAGAGCTCATGTTTGTCCCTGAAGATTTATCTCCCCAATCGGTCACCGTACCTCGACAAATCGCCAAGCCTCAATGAATCTCTGCCAAAAATTAGCGAGTTGTTAGTCGCCAATGGCTTTCTTAGTCGTGGTCATGTTCAGAAAGCGCCCAGCAGAAATCATTCAGCTCAGCAAAACCGCCTCGTTTGGGAGAAAATGAGCACTCAGCCATCAGCAGCTTACGTGGTACAGGACCAGGACTCGCTCTTGGCGCTGTGAAACAGCGGCGGAGCGACAATTCGTCGCAAGGGTGGCTTGCGCTCCTGCGAAATCCAGACAGGCAGCTGTGCTGGTACGTACCTGCAGCTCAAGCTCCTGCCAGCGTACTGTTTTATCTGCTTTCGCATAACTAGTCCCTCACTTACCAAACATGCAACTGGTAAAAAGGTACAAGTACGTAAAGCAAATGACATGATGCCGCTGCGGAAGCCTATAGGGTGTGGCATCCCCCTCTGTTTGATTGGAGGAGCTGCATGTACTGTACGGAGTAGGTGTTTCGAATTTAAAAGGTAACCCAGCCAATATCCCCTGGAACAGTAGGAGACACTTCAATACAGAATTCGTCCTGCACGCCTGCAGATGTTGCAATATAAGGTACCAGATACCCGGGTACTACTCCGCAGTAAGGGAAACAGGACGCTATTTAATTACATATGCATATGGCAGTGAGAGTAAGATATCGAGCTGCTTCCCAGCATAACACATCCAATCTTGATGGAAACGTGAACCTCTATCGTTGAGCGAAGTGTGAGAGAAATAAGGTTGATGGTCTTTCATTAATAAGGGTTAGGTACTTACACACTTAGCACGTATCATAAATTGTTAGCTTTCGCCGAGTAGATGAGTTGTTTCGTATGCCTCGTGAAAACCATCAATCAAGCGCGCAAAGGGCAGTCGCTCCGAAGCTACCACTTGCTGCCAGCTCAGAGCCTCACAACCCCGGTTCATGTTTACGTACTGTATGTAGCTAGGCCTTCCGCTTTGAGCAGCTGACAATGTGTCGGATTTTATTGGGCAGGACACAGAACCCCTCGTGGTTTATGCGACCTTTGCAGCATGTCCAAAGTTTTGAATAAAGGGAAGCGGGCCCACAAGGTTCCAAGGATATGTAATGCAACAGACCAGGCGAGATGGCTCGGTGGGCCTGGGGAATCCCACAAAAAGAAACACGGCCAACCACAGGCCGTGCCGAGATTCCCTGCAGCGGGCGGGGGACTGCCGATCTGTCAACAACGCCACCTCTCTGCCCGGTGACGCGTCGACCAGCACATTCGCGCTCCTACACCAGTGTCCAAGCCATCCGGTTCATCCGACTTCATACCACCCAGGGGAGTAGTGGTCAATGTGGGAACAGAGATCCCGCCAGGGGGAATATTACCACCCTGTGGAACACTAGATCGGGACAACGAAAGTACCGGGGTCGTATTGCAGTCCGACAGGAGGCTGTGTACCTTGACGTTTTGTTTCCGAGCCGTTCCCTGCGGGCTCAAGAGTCCAGCTCCGTCTCCTGCGGATTAGATCCTGAGGTAAGCCCCCGGGAGATTGCTCTGTGCAGGAATCCTGTATATATAGAATGGCGATCAACGCGCTTTCTCCAAGCAACATTCGGGTCACGGCCGTCGCCTTCCAACCTAAATCCTGTCAAGATATTCGCAAATCAAAACATCCCTCGTAACGCTTCACCATGAGAGTCTCCATCCTTCCGGCCTTTGCGGCAATCAGCCCTGCGCTTGCTGGATTCGACACTTGGTCGGCAGCTGGACCGTATGAGGGTGAGAAGACAATTTCCTTTTTCGAGATGAGGACTCTGTCAAGATGGCTGGCTAATGGAGATGCGCCCATGCAGTCCGCGGCCCGTGTCCTATGCTCAATACCCTGACAAACCACGGCTTTCTGCCCCACGACGGGAAGGACATAACCAGAGAGCAGACTCAGAATGCCCTGTTTGAGGCTCTGAACATCAACAAGACACTGGCCAGCTTCCTCTTTGACTTTGCCCTTACCACCAACCCGAAGAAGAACGCAACCACGTTTTCGCTCAACGACCTCGCCAACCACAATATTCTCGAGCACGACGCCAGTCTAAGGTATGACTGATGATTTATATACCATTTGTGAAACTCCCTTACACGGATTTGGCGCTTACTCCGTTTGTGCTCGTATAGCCGTACCGATGCTTTCTTTGGAAATGTCCTTCAGTTCAACCAGACCATCTTCGATGAGACGAAGTCCTACTGGACGAACGAGGAGACTCTAGACATCAAGGACGCCGCCCGGGCAAGGCTTGGCCGTATCAAGGCTTCGCAGGCCACCAACCCCGAATACTCCATGTCGGAGCTCGGTGACTCGTTCACCTACGGCGAGTCGGCTGCCTACGTCGTCGTGCTAGGCGACAAGATCTCGGGTACCATCAAGAGATCCTGGGTTGAATGGTTCTTTGGTGAGTATTTTTGCTCTTCTTTTTCTTTCCCTTCAATCGTATACTAGGTTTTCGAGTGCCGGTGCTAATCATCTCGCGTGTCTATAACAGAGCATGAGCAGCTGCCTCAACATCTTGGCTGGACGAGGCCCAACGTGTCCTTTGAGGAGGGCGACCTGGAGAGGTACATGAAGGAGATCCAGGACTTTACAAAGACCATTGAGGAGCCGGGCAGCACGCCGGGCACTCAGAAGCAGCGTCGGACACCACGCCGCCCCAGCCACTTTGGCTTTTAGATGGCGAATATTGGACTCTCCATGTGTGCAACGAGTAGGTAGACTTATATTCTGGTGGTAGCCGGTAGAAAATTGGGACACATATTTACACATTATTCACGATCCCCTCGCCGTAACTTGCTATCTTAAAGGCCATACGCTGGTACGGAGAAAACGAACCTTCTAAGCATAGTTAACCCTATCCTCATAGGACTGTCTTCGGCGCATTGGGGAAAGGCTCAGCAGTTTGCACAATCCTCGATTAACTTCCCAGGGATGATTGGAGTGCTTCAAGTTATTACCCCTGTCTCTGAGAGAAAACCAGCCGATAGAAAACCAGCCGATAGACGCGGTTCGCTCAGCTTCAACAGAGAACAAACCCGACTGTATGACCGTAAAACCGAGACATGGAGAAGGCACTGATTTCGAACACCACCTCAAAGTCCCAAACTACCCGTAGAATGCTGGTATGATGCTGCAGATGAGAGTAGCAGACATGACACTGTTGTTTATACTTCGACGTCTTGTGGCATTGGGAGTAGCGTTTTGTACGGGTGAAGAATCTAATGAGGTGCGATATGATACGCCGCTGGTGATGTGCGATGGCTTAGTGGTATAGCTGGTCATGTTTGTCAGTGTCCTTGCACAAATACGGGATTGGGACTATGGGTTTGCTCCTAAAGGACTGAGCATTATCTTTGACACCGATAATCCTAGTGAATTCCGTATATTGCCAGGCAAGCACGGCGGTACATCATGTAGGCTGGTTTTGGAAATAACAGATGCAACGTTATACGTTATGTCCATCTGGAATCATGATGTACGCGTCATCTGCCTCATCTGGACACCTTAATCCAACAATGGCGTCTCCTCGTCTACCTGTTGCCTCGCTCGTTGCACTGCCTTATGGGCCGCGCCAGCATACTTGCACCGCGCCCGAATCTCCGGTCCAAACCGATAAAATACAAATGGAAAGGGGAGACAAATAAGGCTCAGGACAGCAGGAATCGCCAGGCTCCACCATACGCCGAGGGAAGTGAACATGCTTCGTACAAAGAGGGGAAACACAGCTCCCCAGACGGCCCGGCCGCAGATGCAAACCGTCAGCGCGGAGGCAGCGTAGATGGTGTAGGCGTCAACGAGATAGTTGGTCGAGCCGATGGTAACGAGAACGATGCCGAAACCAAAGGGCACGCCGGAGGCCATGTTGACGAGCCAAGGAAGCCCCCGCCGGGCGGTCCAGGCGCACCACAGCAAGCCCACCACGATGCATACCCCACCCAGACAACACGCAGGCAGACGTGTCTCAGGCGGGGCCGCTGATCCTTTAAGCCGCTCCAGCGTTCTCACGTACCGGGTGTTGTCCCAGATGGCGAATACTACCGAGAGCAACATGCCAACCACGACCCCGAGGAACGACAGGCCGCTCTGCTCTCGAGGCCAGCCGAGGATGTCGGTGTAAACCGAGGGAAGTGCGGCAAACATAAAGTACAGCGTACCGAAAACGACGGCTTGGTACAGGGCGAGAAGGCTGATTATGGGCTCATTGGCAGCCAGAAGGAATGGCCTGGACAAGGTGGTAGCGAAGGACGGGCGTTGCGTACCACCCCTCTTGGTGCTTCCGCCAGCAGCGGCCGCCATGGCGGAGACGTAATGCTCTCCCGTCAACCTGGCGAGTCGTCGGGCTCGCTTGTCGAGCAGAAAGGGGGCGTACGTCTCGGGAAGCACGAAAGCGGCCACGACCAGGGCCGTTGCGGACATCAGGGCCATCAATGCCATGGACCAGCGCCAGCCCCAGACGCCTGACACGTAGGTCCCGACCATGGGGCCCAGGACCGGAGCGAACAGGGGCACGAGAGCGTAGACGGTAATGGCGAGCCCACGCTGCCTGGGCGGGAAGATGTCGGCGATGACGGCCCCGGAGTTGGTTAGCGTAGCCGCTCCAAAGGCTCCGGATAGCAGGCGGAGCACCAGAAGGATTGCGAGGGTCGGGCTAAAGCATGCTGCAATATTTAAAACAACGTGCACTGCAGTTGTGCTAACGAGAATGGCCTGTCGTCCGAAAGCCTCTGTGATTTGGGAACATATCATTAGCAATTTTCAGCTAACGACAATGGCAGGCTGATATAGTACCCGCCATTAGAATCCCAGTGACTAACCTGAGCTGGGCGCCCAAACCAGTGGGCCAAGGACAAATCCCAATAAAAACAGACTCAGACCGAGGGTAGCTGACTCGGGACTGGCATTCAAATCCTGGGAAATGTCTCGGATACTGCCACTGTACGCGCTGGAAAGGAAGGCCACAGAGAAGGTAACATATCCCGCAGCGATGCACAAGACCCAGCGCAGCCACAGCGAGAAACCCATGGGATCTCTGGGGTCGTCCTCGAGGAACATGACGATGTAGGGATCGTCTTGAGTGCCGCTGCCCACGTAGTTGTGTTCCAACATTCGCGCTGTGATAATATCTCGAATAGTCAGCATTCTGAACCAAGGTATGCGTGTCCGCCTAGATCGGTCGGTAGTCGCCATCTTGTTAGAATGCCTGGTTGTGGCCGTCTTTGGACTGCTAACGTGAATCTGCATATGCACCGAGCGAAGTCAAGTTGCAATGGCGCCTAAGAGGTTAGCAAATCTGGATGGCGAACAACAGACGAAGAACGAGGAGGAAGAGGATCCCGACTTGTAAGAATCTGTGGGTTGAAAATTATATAATCAATTGTTCCGGATCTTCCTGTCCGATTCGTGTCTTGTACGTCTTACAACAGGTTTTCCGTACACAGATGGAGCCGTATCCTCGCCAGTATCAGTCGGTGCTTACAGGAATTCGGGGAATCCAACCATTCGGCTCATTTCTCCCCGTATACGCTGCAAACCTGTGTTTTCTCCGAGTACTGCACCGAAAGGTGCAGAACGTTGTAGTTTCACTCTCTAACTTCAGGAGCATAAGACGTTATCCATCACTTCAGACCTCGTACCTAATGTTTCTGCCTCGGCACTCCTATGAAAGGATATTGAACCTTTGGCAAGTCGTGCCATACCAGACCTCTGATGAGCCTCAGCCTCCCGGTTTTGTTATTATTTTTTTTTTTTATTTTTATTTTATTTTTCTGTGCAAGCCTTGAAATAATGTATTTGGCGGTAGCTAAATCTTGATATACATGGACAGGTCTTTACATGCCGACTTGGCTATCTTTTGGAGACCCTGGCAGTACCGGTGCAGTACCGGTGCAGTACCGGTGCAGACCGAACTAGACACTGCTTTCTCAGGGGGGCGCTGGCGCCCATATCATTTCCTTTGAGTTCCTGTGCGCTGGAAATTCTGTTTAAGCCCATTTCATATTTGCAGTATTCGAAGCCGGGCCAAACGGCATATCCGACGCGAAACATCCCACCATCCATTCATCCTCAGCTCCATTCGAGCAGCGCGGGACCATACAGAGCTGCGTCAGTGACGTCCTGAGCCGTGATAAAGGTATCACGGTTCTCCACAACGGCCATGAGGACCAGCCCGTGCATAACGTTGTGTGCATACGGCATGTCGGCCTCGATCTCGGTCGATGCAACACAATTGCCTTCTCCCGAGCTGTCACTGTCCGGTCCGGCCACGACCCTCTGATGGATATCTCCATCCCTAGTCATGCGATCTGCTGTCATGACATGGTCATCCCCGTTAACGCAACGCGTCGTCTGCCGTACCTTGAAGGGAACCACGGTAGGGACGAGCGCGCCGTTGACAAACGCCACGCGGTGCGAAGCCGGGTCCACGGCTCCGGGCGCAACCAGTATGACGTTTCCGGCGCGAGACGCGTCGCCGACTGAGACGGCCGTGAGGGTCAGCGGTGACAGGACGCGCAGCGGGATGTACTCCATGTTGGGGCAGCTGCCAGGGACGATCCAGTGCTGCATCCAGCTGAGGGCGAACTCGCGCGTGGAAGTTGTCAGGAAGGGCTCTGCGCTGGGCGGGAGTCGGCGCAGGGAGCGGAACCAGCCCGACTGCTGCCCCTCCTGGCCAAGCGCCTGGGCCAAAACGTAGACAATCGAGTTGGAGTCGGCGCCCAGGTGCGCCGCCGTCCGCTGCTGGATGTTGGCTAGCAGGCCGATATACATATCGGTCATGGTCTGCGCGAAGTCCACGGCCTCGGCAAAGGTCGAGACAGGGAACTGGTACACGCACGGGAACATGTGCGTGCCATCAGTGAAATAGCGGACCGCATCATTGGCGTTGTATGCGTGCATCTCCTCTTGCTATAGGCGGGTCTTAAGTCAGTGTCTTTCGCGTCATGATGGCTGCTGGGCGGCGAGTCGGGCCATTGACATACCGCTTGGATGGTCTTCAGTGAAGTCAAGACATAGTCCCGCATGTCTGGTTCGAGCTCATAGCCGGCCACATTGTCGGTGATATTGGCAATAAGCTGGGTGAAGAAGGCCACTTCCATGAACTCATTGAAAGCTTGCAACTTCCAGCTCGTCAACGAGTCGTCGTCAAACCGTGGGGCCAGCGGTGCGTTGGTAAAGTTACCCCCGGCTCGTGTGAACAGCTCCTCCAGCGCCGTGTCGTTGGGGAACGGGAATCCATTGGAAAGGGGGAAGCGAAAAGGTTCTGCGCGGACCCCCTGGTCGCCCCCAAACAAGAGGGCCATCGCCACGAAGGAAAGAGTTGGACGCATGACTAGTAGTGTAAGGAGGTTTTTGGCGCTATCGTGCAGCTTACAACGTTGTTTCTCCCGTTTGGATTGGGTGTAGGACCGGTATGGGTGTGCGCGGTGGGCTTACCAATCTTGGGGGGATTTTGGCCTTCGCTCCGTCCAAGCTCCAAATGCCTTTCTCCTCTTCACTTAATTTCGTTTTTCCTTTTTCTAGCATTCCAATTGACTGGTATTTTCCAAGTTTCTAGACATTGTATTCGGAGGAAATGCGGCTGGTGTTCGGAGGATTGCGTGGAGTCTTCTGCATAATCGGACCCCCTGTTCCCCGAATTCCTAAGGGAAGAAGACGGTCGGTGACGGGGGATGATTTGGTGTTTACGCAGTTGTCTGACTGTGCTCGAATGTCTGGATCGGCGTCTCACTCGTCGCTAGCCCGCCTACGCTGCGTGTGAGATTTTGTATGCGGACATGCCGAAGACGGCACATTGTCGCCAGAGTCCGGAGCTGGCAAAAATGACATTTTAAGGGACTCTGAAAACCGATTGGAAGCTCCTCGGGACGGGTTATCCGTTGATGACTACGCTGCACTTACTACCTTACCTTACCAACCTGGGTAATCTTCCCTTGCTGACATACATTGACGAGATGGTCTGGACCAAAGCAGCAGATTCGGGCACATGGATCGATGAATATGACGGCGCTGAAAAGGTGTTCTATGGCATGTCACAGGCATTCAAGCGGCACAAACGGGAACACGGTTCCGTCTACACTATCTGCCGCATCCGCAGTACTCGTTCCCCCGGTGCCGCAGGACCGGGTGGCTTGGGTGAGCTACTCAGGGAGGCCTGGACACGGCTGCGCTTTGACTTCCCGGCCTTGACCGTCTTTGAGGACGGCGGCAAGAAAACATACCTCGAGGCCACCCCCGCCAACATCAAGGCGTGGGCCGACAACACCTTTTGGGTCAACGACGGAGCCGTCTCGGCACGTCATGTGGTCGCCGGACTGCACCTCCGGAAGCTTCCCTGTCTAATATATGTGTCGCGGTCCTCTGAGGTGCTCTTTCACGGCTCCCACTGGCGGATCGACGCACTCGGTGCCTGCATGGTGCTGGACCGACTCTTCAGCATTGTGGGCATCCTGGCCGAGCTTGCGGGCGCCACTCAGGAGTCCTTGGAGCAGCCACGCTGGGAGCTGGAGCACGAGCATCTCTCTCCCAGCCTTGAAGATGCCTACAGATGCGCCAAGGAGCCCACTCCAAGCATCGAGGCCAAGGCCGAAGAGATCCGCCGGCGCAACTTCGACACAGCCTACCCGTCGGCCGGGCTGCCCTACCAGGGCGACCCGTCCACCCCTCCGGGAGTCCACCGGTGCCAGACGGTGGCGTTCGGCAAGGATGCCTCGGAGCAGCTGGTTCGGGCCTGCAAGACACGGGGCTTCTCCGTCACGGCTGCAGTGCACGCCGCCTCCGCCGTCGCGGTGTGGGACTCCGCTGCCGCCGACACTCCGGGCTGTGATTCCTACAGCACCCTGGTCGCCGTCAACGTCCGCCCGCTCCTCCCTGGGCCAGCCAGCACCTACACGTGCGGCACGTACGTGACGGGAATCACCCACACGCTGCAGCAGGGTGAGGAACGCGACTTTGAGTCATGGTGCCGGCAGCTGACGAGCGGCTACCGCGGCGATTGGGACCCGGCAACGTACATGCCCGCGCTGCGATCCATTTACCGGGTCCACGGCGAGACTCTGGCCGCGCTGGCGTCTTCGGGAGTGGCAAGACCCCCGGCGAGCAACGTGACGGTCAGCAGCCTGGGCGTTATTGACGGCTACTTGCGCGCCGACCACGGCGCCGTCCGGGTAGACGCGTTTCATCTGGGCAGCGCTATTATGGGCAGGCAGCCTACTTTGTATATATGGACTTTCCGGGGTTCCTTGACCTTTTCGGTGGACTACAATGAGGCGTACTTCTCTGCGGAGCAAATTGCCGCTTTCTTGGAGAGTATCACAGGTTGCCTCAGCAAGGAGTTGGGGGTTGGTTTGAGAGATGGTCACAAATCATGGTAAAATCTGAATGGAGAAGAGCAGACATAGGTAGTAGCTGTATTTCGGAGTGTTATACAACTATGCCCGCCATTGAGAAAGTTTCTTGGATCGATATCAAAACGAATTTGGCTCTCGGACCATTCAAATGTTTTACTCCGAGCTCTGGAGAGCACATTCGGTTGACTCCACGATCAGCGATGCGAGATCGAGCCAACCCGATGGCTGAGGATGTGAGGCGGTGAAGTGTTCCGGTCATACAGCAGACGCGCCGGCGCCAATCGGCGCGCAGAACTCTGCCATTCGGTGCTTCTGTATGGGTTTCGACTCGCCATCTTAGTATACTGTACGTACATACCTAAGACATTCTACACTGGAGAAGGCCCCCACAAGTATCGGTGCTAGTTTGATCTCGTCTCTCGTCATCATCCTCGTCTATCCGTATCTCACATTCACATTGACGACACAGAGATTGTGATCGACACTCAACATGGACAAAGGAGAGCCCGTCAGTATCTACGAGGACAAGGACGGTGTCCCCGTGGCCAGCTACCACGCCGTGCCACAGAAGACGGATATTCAAACTCTGCCACCTGAAGCACCAGAGAAGTGTTCTGAGCCTAGCCCTCAGAGCGTCTCTACTGCGCCATCACAAGATGGGAGTGCCGAGACAGCTGTGGTAACCGTTGGGGATAGTCTGGACAGCAAGCAAGATTCTGAACCGCAATATGTCACGGGCTACAAGCTGGCGGGCCTGGTGACGGGAATGACGGTAACCGTCTTCCTGATCTATCTGGATAATTCAATCATTAGCACAGCCACTCCAGTGATTACGGCAGACCTGCACGAAACGGCCGACATTGGTTGGTACGCAGGAGCTTACACGCTCGTGTCGTGAGTCCTCCCGTATTGTTGAACAAGCACACTTCTGGAGAAATGTCGTTGATGTTTCCGTTTGCGCAGTGGTTCCCTGCAGCCCATGGCAGGGAAATTGTACACCTTTTTTCGGAAGAAGTTTGTCTTTTTTACCTTTCTCTTTGTCTTCGCTGTAGGCTCTCTCATCTGCGCGTTGGCAAAGTCATCTCCCATGTTGATTGCCGGTCGCGCCGTTGCTGGTGCCGGCTCCTCGGGCCTCATGAACGGAGCGTGGACCATCATTGGCAGTTCGGTCCCCCTGGCAAAGCAACCCGGTGAGCGACATTTTCACAAGACGGCCTTCCAGTGTTGTATCCTGTCGCTAATATGGCATCGTTGGCAGTGTATACTGGAATCATGATGGGGATTGGTCAAATGGCCTTGATCGTGGGCCCTCTCATTGGAGGCGCACTCACTCAATATGCCTCTTGGCGATGGTGTAAGTCACCGGCGGCTGTGGAGGTAAGGTAACCCGAGTTAAACCATTTCATCCCAGGCTTCTACATCAACTTGCCCATCTGCGCATTCGCCGCCATCTTAGTCCTCTTCAACACCATTCGCGATGCCAAGGGGCAAGATAACGCCTTCTCTATTGGCGTCGTCCGCAAACTGCTCTCGAGCCTCGACCTGGTCGGGTTCGCGCTGCTTGCGCCGGCCATGGCCATGTTCCTGACGGCCCTGCAGCTCGGGTCGGATACCAAGTATGCCTGGAACAGCTCGCTCATCATCGGCCTCTTTTGTGGCGCCGGCGTGGCTGCCGTCCTGTTCATTCTCTGGGAGTGGAGAGTTGGCGACATAGCCATAATCCCGGGGTACGTTGTCCGCCGGCGCGAGGTCTGGTCGAGCTGCGCCCACATGTTCAGCATGTCCTTTGTCGTCTTTATTGCCAACTACTTCCTGCCTGTGTATTTTCAAGCCGTCAAGGGCGCGGGGCCGACAATGAGCGGATTGTACATGCTTCCGGCCATCTTGAGCCAGCTGGCTGTTGTCGTCTTGGCTGGGGCTGCTGGTACGTTTACTTCTATTATTGTTTTTTCTTCTTTTTGCTGGATTCGCTCCCCTAGAGCATTGGTAACTGAGAATCTGACTCATCATCCAGTATCGCGACTGGGTTATTTCATGCCCTGGTGCCTATTCGGAGGAGTCATGATTGCGGTGGGTGCAGGTCTGACAACCACGTTCGGGCCCAACACGACGACGGCGCAGTGGATTGGCTACCAGCTAATACAAGGTATTGGTCGCGGTGCCGCACTAACAATGGTGAGCGAAATCTCTTTCGGTCTACCTCCCCCCACCCACCATCCACGCTCGCGTATCCCGTGTATGAATCCGAACCTGCTGACGCCTGTTTCCCTTGGCAGTCCATAACAGCGGTCCAGTGTGCTATGGAAGGTAATCTCGTGGCCATCGCCATGTCCCTGCTTATCTTCAGCCAGAATCTGGCCGGCTCTGTCGCCGTGGTTGTCGCCACCGCCATCTTCACACAGAGCCTGCTGAAAGACCTGCCGTTGCTGGCTCCCTCTGTCTCCCCAGACGCGGTCATCAGGGCAGGAACCGGGGCCGACGCCGTGCGCAGTCTCCTCCCCCCAGGGAGCCTCGAGCTTGACGGGCTGTTGCGAGCTTACTCGTATGGCATTGACAAAACTTTTTATGTAGTGACCGGCTTTGGCGCGGCGTCGATTGGGTTTGCGTTTTTTATGGGATGGAGCGACGTCCGCAAGAAAAAGGAAAAAACAGTGGATGACAGCCAAGAGAAGACGGGCATGCAGGAGGTTGAAAGGGTCTAAGTCGAGACTGAACATGTGCATCACTTGGGTTCTCGGCTCTCACATACCATTCCTGTCAATCCACAATGGGTGGTGTGCGCTAGGATGGTTGAAGTGAATGTGAAGGTCCGATCAAGTGCGTTTGTGGGAAGCGTAAATGGGGAACACAAAAGGAAGTTCATGTTGGAACAGCAGGTTGAATGGATGGGAGAAACAGATTGGGTTTTTCGCAGACTATTGCTGCAAAAGACGGCCAAGTGCTCTGGCCTCCATTGATTATTTCTTGATTGAAATTTCTTAGCTGGCTCCTTCCACGGGGAGCTCTGAAGGGAGCTAGAACCCCTGGCTGTGGATCCAAATTACGGCTGCATTCGCGGCCCGCGTGCCCCGGTTCTGACAGTTCATTCCTATATTCTGGTCTAAGACTCCATATCTGTCTGTGCAGCCGTTTGATATCACACTTCTTCCCGTCCGCTGTGCTCTTCCCCTACAAATCACCCGTAATCAAATGCACAGTCGCCATAGCATTCAACTGAGGCTGTTAAGATTTCACTCAGGGCTTTGTGGTGCCGCCACGAAATTCTATGGTTATTACTCTTAGGTACTCAATTACTTATCAGACTTCTCACTCTGTAATCATGCGTGGATGTACAGTACCTAAGCAGTTAATTGGCTCCTTAACTAGTCAGTGGATTTATTTTTCTCAACCTAACGTAAGACGAGGATTTATCCTCAAATCTTCTCTCCCTTACCAATGTTGGGTCTTATCGAGGTGCTTACCTTCCGAAATTTCAGGGGCGTGGTCGAAATGAGAATTCAAAGATTCTGCCTAAGATTCGGAAATACGATGGATATCTCCTGAGTCGAATTCGACTCGGAGCATTACACCAAAAGACCTTCCTTTTCTCCACCGGTCAGACAGACAGGACAACAAATATCCGATTGAGCTGCTTCTTGCCATGCTCCATAGCGACTCTCTATTGAATAACAATCACTGCAGACAAAATTGTGTATGATGAACGACATAGCTGCTATGAAGCCTATTCGACAAGTCTCCAGTAGGTACGCATGGATCGGTTGCCTCGTAAACCGGATATTGACCATTCATGCAAAACTACCTATTAATAAAATTGATAAATCCTTTAACGTTATCTGCTCGACACAAGTCCTACACATGTTCGGGGGCCGAGCACGGCTACCTGCGAGGCTTGCAGCGTCCAAAAAATAAAGCTGACCCTGGCGTGGGGGATGCATCCTGTGGCGCCTCACAGCCCTGTGCTGAACTTCTGCTGTGACCAGCTGAACAAATGAAGCCGCTCGACGGGGTCTCGGGTGTAAGCTTGTACAACAGAGGAGAACGATATGAGTGGTCCGGCGACACCGGTTCCAGACTGGCCAGGTAGGGTGGTAGTAGTGTAAAGGCTAAGCTTTGCCAGACAAGCTTTGCAAAGCCAAGCTTTCCAGGGGCCCCTTGTCGACCTTCTCGACCAATGCGCACGCAGGAGGCTGCCCAACCTGGTAGCCTGAGCTGACGGGGGGGGGGGGGGGGGGGGGGGGGGGGGGGGGGGGGAGCGGCTCGGCCCTTCTCTGAGCGCGCAGCCAAAGCCAGGCAACTCTGCGAGTGTCAAATTTGGAACCAAGGGCGCGGGCGGACTCAGCACGCACAACTACGGCAAGCCGATGGGCATTTCAACGCGTGCCTTGCCCTGCTTTGATCAGTTCGACACAGACCGGTATGGGGAACGAAAGCAGCCCGGATTGTCGGGAGCCTAGAAGTGACGAGGGAGATTAGTGGACGGCACAGCCCGTGTGGCGTAGGGCAGCTGAGCTGGATTCAGTCATCTCAACAGGGGATTCGGGCCATAGCCACCAATGTAGCGACGGCGTCAGGTAAGGCGCGCCGCCCGAATACAGACGATGGATCAGCGCACCGTCAAGGCGATGCTTCGGACTCTGTGAAGAACTCCGATCCGGCCCATGTTTACGATGTTTCTCTACGGACCAGATAGTTTTATATATCAGTATCGACCTCGACTAGTCTAAGAAGTGAACCTCCTCATGACCACGCTCAAGCCTGCTCTTCCCTCTTTCTTCTAACAGATTTCCTCGTTCGTCCACATCATGGGGCTCCTTAGTCTTTTGACGGCACTCTCCGTTAGCGTCAGTGGCGCCGCCGCCGCCGTCGCGGCAAGACAAGATTCCTCCTCCCTTGTTCAATGTCTCCGCTCCTCTCTTTCTCCAGAGGCGTCGGTTTACTTGCCCGGAGACGAGGGCTACTCGAGCAATACGATCCGTTGGAACCGCTACTACCAGCCCACCTTCAGCGTCGTTTCTGCTGTTGCGAACGAGCACGATGTCAGAGTTTCGGTACGTATTACCGGGAGCGTGTACGCTGGAGCAAATTGCGCGAGCCTCGTTTCTGACCGATGATGGACATCTGTTCTAGATCAACTGTGCCACCGCGAACGGGACTCCCTTCGTCATCACCGGTCCGCGTCACGGCTTCACAACTGGTTGGCAGTCCTTGCAGGACGGTTTGGAGATCTTTACGGGGGCGTTTTCGGACATCGATGTCGACGTTAGGTCCAGCACAATGACGGTCGGAGGCGCCGTTATTTTCAGGGATATCTCTGACGCTTTGCAAGCCGTGGGGAAGAACATCCGTGAGTGCACCTTTGGGGTTAGGGCTCTGCAACACCGGTGTGGCTTTTTTATGCTGATAATCATGCGCATCCAATAGCGGTCGGTGGCTCATCCTGTGTTGGCATGGTTGGTGCCAGTTTGGGGGCTGGCATTGGGCGGCTGCAAGGGCTGTACGGTGTCATGCACGACAGCATGATCTCAGCGCGCCTGATGCTGCCCAACACCACCGTGGTTGAGGTGTCACAGCGCCAGCATCCGGAGTTGTTTTGGGGCCTCCGTGGCGCCGGCTTCAACTTTGGATTTGTCCTCAACGCCACATACCGTGTCTACGACGCGCCTGCTCGCGGAACCAACTTCAATGCCGACTTTGAGTTCCCCCTGAGCAGTGTGAGGTCCTTCTACCAAGCACTCCACGATCAGATCAGGCGGGGGATGCCGGCTCCGCTGTGCCTGGCAACCGGATTGCAGTTCAACCGCACTATCAATGCTGTATGTTCCTCCTCCTGCCAGAACCGGCATCGTTCCTTTTTTTTTTTGTCGCAATTGTGCTGACCCGTTCGTTTACTAGACGACCCTGAAAGTGAACGCCGTCTACGCCGGTCCAGAGCGGGAGGGGCGCCGAGCTGTCAGGTTCCTTAGGGACATCCCTGACCTCCGTCACAACTTCACCCAAGTCCCCTGGAACAGGTTGAACCGTAATGTCAACTTCTTGAACAACAACCCTGCCGTGGATACCTGCAAGCCTGGCGGTGTGCGGGGAGACACGTACGGCGTGGCCCTCAACAGGATTGATGTGGACGCAAACGTCCGCATGTCGGAGCTGTTCGACTACATGTTGCGGACGTACCCCGAGATGATCAGCAGCGGCAACGGAGGATACTTCTGCGCCAACCAGGCGGCTATTGCTCGCCCACGCGACTACACCGCGTACCCGTGGCGGCATGCGGTCGGCTATCAGTATGTGTCCACTGTATCCGAGGAATTTGTTGTTGTTGCTTTTGCTGTAAAATGATATGCTGACGCGAATGATCACAGGACGTTTGGATTCGTGTACGGAACCAACACGACGACGACTGAGGCCGACATCGAGGACTTGCCCAGGAGGCTGCGCGACACGGTTGCCGCCACGGCCGGCACCCCGGTTCAACACGCCACCTATGTCGGCTTTTCTCACGGCGACGAGTCCGCCGAGGCCATCTGGTCTGGGCGCAACCTCGATCGCCTGAGGGCGCTCAAGAGGCAGTACGATCCCCAGGGCTTGTTCAGCTGGTACCACCCGATCCCGCTTGAGTGAGACAATGTCTTGGACGCCACTGTGGATCGCCGCATCCGAGGTGCCGAGCGTGGGGACTGTCGGACCTTATGTCATCCCAGCCAAACTGCTCTGTTTTTTCTCTTTTTGTCTCTCTCTCTGTCGAGTGAGGGAAGGTTATTGTGGCCCTTCCTCGTTTGTGCCAAACACCTAGTTAATCACAGGCATTTCCTTATCTGTATACTTTCCCAGCATTGGTATATTTTCTTTAGTCTCAGTTAACTATAGACCAATCATATTTTCTACATATAATCCGTACTCTTAATAACCAGCATGCAAAGTTGTGGCTTCAGTGAGGTCCTAATTATGTAGTACATGTCAGCGTCTTGGCATCTGCAGTCATGGCATATCCCCCCCTTTTGCTCGAAAGGTGCCAGTGTTGCGTGGGCCAAGCATCTGGTTCAAGCAATGCAGGACCCCTACTCTGTATTTGCTACGTCTGGGCTGCATTTCCAAATGCAGGGACTCTTTCCCCTACCCGTACCCCCATTAGCGTATCCGAGACATAGAAGAGACATCGAAGCATTCGTACATCTCAACACCTCGCCGATTCAGTTTGCTCACGCGTGACCCTCAGCACCCAGCGAATCGGAGATTTCATACCCCAAAATCGATCGAAATAGATACTCCGTAATGTTTGCTCCAGGAGAGTCAAGATGCGGGACCCACTCGGAGCATATCAGGTATTGAAGTGGACCGGACGCCGAACGCTCGGAAACGAAGCGGCAGAGCGCATCCGATGTACCCGGGAGCTCGGACCGTATAAGCTGACTCTGGTCTAAGTGCCATCCAGGGATGCTATACGATGGAAAAGGGCAACCGTCTTGCAAGTCGCACTCACTCTCTTGCTTCCACAATCTACCAAGTACCTAAGCGACTGGTTCAAGTTGTTGTACATTGATAACGAAATCAATTCGGTACCTATCTGAAACAAGTGACCATGGGAGACATCCTGCCGGACAGCACAAGCCACATCAACGGCACCAGTGGCACCGGCGGCGCTCAGAACGGCGTCACCGGATCCGGATCCGGCCAGCACCAGCAGCTGCGCGTCGCCATTGTCGGCGGCGGCATCGTGGGCGTGGCGGCTGCGCTGGGCCTGCTGCGGCGCAACATGACGGTGCGGCTGTACGAGCAGGCGGGCAACTTCCGCGAGATAGGCGCAGGCGTGGCATTCACGACCAACGCGCAGACGTGCATGGCCCTGCTGAGCCCAGACATCCTGGCCGCCATGAAGGCCGTGTCGACCAAGAATGAGAGCCCCTACTACACCTACGTGGACGGGTACCGCCGCGGGCCCGACCAGACTGACGACGACGATGACCTAAGCGAGACGCTGCTGTATCGCTTGCATGCGGGGACCACAGGCTTCGACGCCTGTCACCGCGCTCACTTTCTCGATGAAATGGTTAAGCACATCCCCGACGACGTGGTGCAGTTCAGGAAGCGCTTTGACACGTACGTCTATGACGAGGAGCGCGAAGAGTACACCCTGCGGTTTGAAGACGGCTCGACAGCAACGGCTGATGTTGGTAAGTCGAAGCGTCTTTAGGCAACCCCGTTCCTCCCTTACCACTACTCGCAGGTAGACAGATCCCTAACTAAACCCCGGACACAGTCGTCGGCTGCGACGGTATCAAATCTCGCGTCCGCCAGATTCTTCTGGGGAAGGACAACCCGGCGTCGTACCCGAGCTTCGCGCATCAAGTCGCCTTCCGGGCTCTGGTGAGCATGGACCGGGCCGTGGCGGCGCTGGGGCGGGACAAGGCGCACAACCAGTGCATGCATACCGGGCCCGAGGCTCACCTGCTCAACTTCCCCGTGGCCCAGCACACGATGATGAACATTGTCGCCTTTGCGCCGCACCCGGGCGAGTGGCCGCACCGCGAGCGTATGGTGGCCCCCGCGACAGCCGATGAGGTGCGCGACGCCTTTGCTGGGTGGCGGCCCGCCGTGCGCGCCATCGCAGGACTGCTGGTCGGGGAGGACGACGCCCGTACCTTGGACAAGTGGGCCATCTTTGACACGTATGAGCACCCAGCGCCTACGTACGCCAAGGGCGGCGCCTGTATCGCGGGGGACGCCGCCCACGCCACGTCGCCGCACCACGGCGCCGGCGCCGGCATGGGCATCGAGGACGCGCTGGCCCTTGCCACGGCGCTGGGGCTGGCTGCCGAGACCATTCAGGGCAAGGGTGACGAGGGGCCGAGGAAGGCTAAAAAGAAGAGCGTCGCTGTGACCGCCGCCCTGGCCGCTTACGACGCCGTCCGCCGGGAGCGCACGCAGTGGCTGGTGCGCAGCTCGCGCGAGGTGTCGCGGACGTACGAGTGGGCGAACCCTGACTGCGGCACTGACCCGGAAAAGTGCCTGCGTGACATTGAGAAGCGCGCGCACAAGATCTGGCACTTTGACATTGACGGCATGCTGGCAGATGCAAAGGTGGAATTTGCGCACTTTCTCTCGGCCGCGGCGTGAGGGACTGGGGAATCTAACAGAACGGATTCCTATGAATTGAATTGTTGAAAAGATCAACAGCCACAATTCCACGGTTTTTGACAAGATAAAAGATTTTCGGTAGTGTGATCAATTAATTCAGTGCGCTGAAGCAGGTGTAGTTCGTTGCTCCTTCCTGGGAAAACTTTTCTCTTGATTCCCACAGGATATATCCTTCCCAAGAGCTCCTGATCAAACCGTGACCTGCAGCATCCCGATTTTTCGCCGCCCACCCCACCTATAAACCACCGTCTGACTAAACATGAACCTGTTTCCAAAGCCCAGTTCGCAACTACTACGAGTATTATTAATTACTGCCAGAAATAAAACAAATAAATAGAGAAAAAAAATTCATCTCTCTCCACCCGCTTGACAGCTAGGAAGAAGAAGCCACACTCAGGTTGGAAATCAAGTGGTGAGCCACTAGCTCCAACACCCTATTCGCGAACCCGTCATCGTAGAAGGCCCTGTTGAAGGCGAGACGACACTGAATCTGCCCATTGAAAATCCACGCAAAAACATAGACGTGTCGCGACAGCACGTCGACGCTGATGCCGACCTTGTCCAACCGCACAAAGCGCCCACCCTCATCATCTCCATGGGCGCTCGCAGAAAACTCGGCCCCCCCCACGAGGTCCTCGGCGTCCGGAACCCACGACATGTCAAGGCCGCTAGGCGGCGGGTTGGGGGGAGGCGATGCCAGATTGCGTTTCAGGATAGCCCTCATCTCCCGCGCGTATTGGCGGCGGGAGATAAGTAGATCAGGCGTCGCGCCTTTGGCGTACTCAGACTCGAAGTACCGCGCGTTGTCGAGCCACGAGTGCGACCCGGGCGCCCTCACGAAGAAGCCAGCCGTGTAAAGACCCGCGGCCCCCGGCGCGCCGTCGTATGGGGCGGGCAGGTGTGGTCGGAGGCTGTGGCGCAGCGTGCTGCAGTGATGCTGCTTGTGTTCCGAGTCCGGTGCTGTTGCGGCTGGTCCCACGATGGAGTAGGCCGCGGCCGTCACAGAGGCGTGCAGGGCCGCCTCGAAGCGTATACCCTGCTTGGCGCATGCCGAAAGCAGCTCGGCTGTCTGGTCTGCTGGGAAGCTAAAGGTGGGCAGTCTGGTCGCATTTCCACCAGTGCCCGTGGGCTGCGGTGGGATACCCAAGGCGCCTTTGGCATGGCCCACGGTAGCCAGGTACTTTTTGGTTGCGGCTTCGATGGCCTCAGTTGGCTCGATTGGCAGGTTCAGGGCATGCTCAACACTGGGAACGAGCCGGGCTGTCTCTTCACCCCAGGCAAACTGATAGGAGTCGTCGCGCAGGTGGTTGATGGTTGCCCTAAACAGGGCGCCCAGCAGGTAGAAGGCCCCGATACCATCGGTATGCCAGTGAGAGAGGTGTAACACGACTTCGTTGGCATCCTCCAGGTAGTAGCAGGAGGCGTATCGTCGAGGCGGGAGCGTGCCCAGGACATGGTCGACGCTTGATTCGCCGTGCACCACGATGAAGGTCTCTTCGAGCCACTCCGTCAACTGCTGGTGACTAGGGACGTGATAATGGAGCGCGTCGTCGTCAGCAGTGGCCGCGATGGACGGGTGCCGGAAGCGAAGCGCGACCCATCCGTCGCGCAGAGCCTGGGCCAAGGACTTGGGCTCGACAGAGGCAGCAAAGTGTGCCGTTGCCGAGATGGACCACACATCTGTGCCCGATGCCAGACCGGCATCTCCGATCGTCTTGATCATGGCCTCATTTTCGCCGATTGGCCTCTGCCAAAGGCCAGGCTGTGTCTCTGTCCAGGCCATTGAATGCATTCGGTCATCAAGTTGTGTCGGTGAAGGTCGCTTGGGTGTAAGTGATCACTGGCTAAGGATCATTGGGGCGGGATATAAGGAGGTACCTGGGCCCCTTTTCCGAGGAGTCGGCGGATGCACAGCACTGTTCTTGCCGAGACAGCAAATCCTGCCGGTCATCTCTTACTCCGTGCATAGTTTTTTTTTTCAGAAGAACCTGAGAGACAAGAGAGAAAGCGGGTTACGCCCTGCACCTCTGCAACAACATGACGGTTGATTTGCAAATCCCCGAAACGATGCTGGCCGTCAGGGCTCGGGGTCCCAACCAGATCTACTTGGACCCGGAGACGCCGGTACCGACGTTACGACCGGGTTACCTGCTAATCCAAGTCCTAAGCATTGCGCTGAATCCGAGCGACTACAAGCGACTGGCCGTATTCAAAGAGAACACCCCGCACACGATTGGGTGCGACGTCGCGGGCCGTGTCGTCGTGTGCGGAGACAATGTCGACCAGGACTACCAACCGGGGGACCGAGTGGCCGGACTGTGCTACAGCATGAAACCCGGAGACCCGTCCTGCGGCGCCTTTGGTCAGTACGCTCTTCTCAAGGGCGCACTCTCGATGCGAGTGCCCGAGCATGTGAGCGATGCCGAAGCAGCCACCATCGCCGTCGGAGTGAACTTCGGCGGCCAAGGTACGCCATAGTCGCTTTCTTTTGTTTCCATTTCGTCGCTTCTTTTTGGTCACTCAAGAAACATACGGAAAAATTTTAAGGTGCTGACAGGACAAAGCGTTGTACCGCTCACTCGGACTGCCGTTGCCCCCCTTTTCGGAGTCGGAGGATTTCCAGGCCCGGCAACCCGGCCCGGCGGTGCTGATCTACGGCGGTGCAACAGCCACGGGTATGATGGCGCTGCAGTTGGCACGGCTCTCGGGCTGCCGGGTGCTGACGACGTGCTCACCGCGCAACTTCCAGCTGGTCAAGGCGCTAGGGGCGCACGATGCTTTCGACTACCACGATGCCGGGACCTGCGCGGCTGCCATCCGCGCAGCCACGGGCGACCAGCTGCACTACGCCCTCGATTGCGTTGCTTCCGGCGACAGCCTACGTATCTGCGCCGATGCCCTTACCTCGCAGAGTTCCGGCGTCGCCAGGTACACGGCGTCTCTCCCCGTCGGCAATGCCTTCCCCCGGGACGACGTGCAAAGCGGCTGGACATCAGGCTACTCCGCGTTTGGCGAGGGCACCCATCTCGCCGGCGCGCTGGGCGAGGCCAACGCTGCCGATCTTGAGTTCGCCGCCGGCTTCTGGAAGCTCGCTGGAGTGTTGCTGCGCCAGGATCGGATCAAGTTGGGCCCGTTTGTGCACTTGCGACAGGGTGGGCTTGAGAGTGTCCCAGAAGGACTGGCCGAGCTCAAGAGCGGAGGTGTATCCGCTGGCAAGCTCGTGTACGTCCTGTAGCTGGAAGTTGTGAACGTGACGCCATGAGTGAATGTGGGCAGTTCCACATCTGAGTGCTAAATCATAATGTTAGATCAAACGGTGGTTTAGGGTGGAGTGAGCCACGACAAAATCGGGATGCTGCAGGCCGCCGCCGTTTGGTCAGGAGCCCTTGGGAAGGATATATCCTGTGGGAACCGGTTGGAAGTCCAACAACCACAATTCACAGTTACAGGATTGACCGAGCTTACAGAGATTGATATACAGCTTGGATAAGCTGCTAAAACCAGTGGTTTTTCTTCAATTGAGCTGTTGATGCGTGCTTGTGTGTTGTTCTGTTCAAATATCTGGGGTTCACCTTCCAAGCCCTGAAAAGCTCTGTTGTCAAGCTCCTGGAACTGCCTTCCCAGATTGCTTTCCTCCCTGCGCACCTGCTCCTGCATCCAGAGCGCTCCTTCCTGAATACTCAGTGGGTTCAACAGAACCAAGAGGAAGATTTTTCCCAGGAAGGAGCAACGAACCACACACCTGCTTCAGCACTGAATTAATTGATCCCACTAGTTACTGAAAATCTTTATCTTGTGAAAAACCGTGGAATCGTGGCTGTTGGTCTTCCAACACATAAATACAATAACTAAGCCTTTTATGTGAACTATTTTCTCTTTGCTCTGTTTAATAACCGTGCTGGGTTCCGAATCTGGGATACAGGCCAGCTCTAAGCTCGTTTACACCATCAGCAATTACAAAACAAGTCCTCAGCTTATTATCGCCTCGCAGCAATCAAGTCCCTTCGGCCGCCCTACTTTTATTATTGCAAAGAAGCTTTGTCACCAAAGGAGGTACCGCAGGAGATATTTCTATCGTGACTTGTCTGCGTCTACCACCTTCGTCATTGATTTGTTCAACGCTAATCTCCAACACTCAAAAGAAGGTCGTTTGTCTAGAATACAAGACATTGATTGGTTCTCTAATATCCTTCCTGCGGTGAAATGAACATGAAAGGCAGGCAACCAAAGCCTCAATGCCGAGAATATAAATCGAAGCAAAGCGCGTTGCAACACTTGCAAACCGTCGCACCAATGCCACCAGGAAGAAAGAAGATTCTTCTTAAAAGTCCGAGGGCAACGTGTACTTGGGACCAGGTAACTGTATACGAGAAAGTCTGCAGCCGCCGCTCGTCTGCCTCGCAACCACATATATCGTCGGCCCCATGGCCACAAGGCTGTAACGATTACGCCACATCTTGCGCGAATCAAGGTGATACGTGGAAATGAGTTCCGCAGGCCGAGAGGCGTGTGACTGGAATGAATACAGCCAAGATAGCCTTTGTGAATATTACCAGGTACTAGCTAAGTATCTCCAATTCTAGAAGCAAAGCTACCCCTCACTCTTCAATGTATGTACTTATATACATCTCAGAGACTCATTCAAATGAAGCCTTCCGTTTCTTCCATCATTCGCGGGGTTCCAGCGCAGTATTGCTCCCCTCATGTCCCCATCAGCGATGTAAGTCCCCATATCGTCCCTATCCGCACAGGTAGACTGCGCTAGAAACACGACGTATCGACCGCGGCGACCTTTCCAGGTTCAGTGGCGGTCTGGTTCAGGCCCAGGCCGGCTCCCCACAGGCCGCCGTTGGTCACGACGTAGAGGACGTCACGGTCCGAGCAACCGCGCCCGAACGCAGCGCCCACGTCGCCCTGGACGTCGGTGCGGTTGATGCCACCGGCGGCGACGATGGGCTCGCGGAACCCGCCTCGGCCATCCGGCCGGACAGCCACCACGACGTTCTCCGGCCCGCTCGACGTCACCCACAGCGTGCCGTCCCGACCGATGGTGAAGTCATCGATGAAGACCGGCGTCACCGATGTCAGGTTGGCCACCAGTTCGGCGGAGGCCTCGGCCCCGGAACCGCACTGGTTCAGCTGGACGCGGTACACACTCTTGAGGTCGCTGTTGGTGAAGTACAGGTGACCATGCGACACACGCAGGCCGTTGATGCCCATCTGGGTGAAGTTGTGCACCTGCGCCATCTCGGGCACCTGCACGAACGTGGTGGTGGTGTTGGTGGTAATGTCGACGGCCCACACCCGCGCCGCGTACATGTCGGCGACTAAAACCGTGTTGGGGTTGCCGGGGAGCGCAGCGATGCCGTCTGGGCCGATGGCTGTGTCGGGCAGCGTGGCCACCTCGTTGACGACCGGCTGCTCGCCGCGGCTGAAGTCGAACGTGTACATCTTGGCCGTTCCGGGGACCGCCTCGAAGTTGCCGGTGAAGTTCTCGGCCAGGACGGCGTAGACCTCCGGCTGGATCTCAGCAATGCCCAGGACCGTACCGAGGTCAAAAGAGTGCACCAGTGTGAGCTCCGGGTTCGCCGACGAGGGGTTGGCGAGCTGGTAGAGGGCGACCGGGTGCACGGGCGCCGTCACGTTCTCGTCGACGATCAGGAGAAGGTCGCCATTTGGCCGCACCGCCAGGTTCTCGATCCACGTCTCCGAGTCGAACTGGTAGACGTTCCTGGCGGGGAGCGGCAGGGTGGTGCCCGCACAGCGTTGGGCCGAGCAGGTCGCGACCGCGGTGAATGCAGCCACGGCGGCGCGGAAAAGGCTTGTTGTTCGGAGAACCATGGTGATCACGCCGAGCGGGAAGCAAATGCAAACAACGGCTGAGGTCTGCGGATGGGATGGTTGACACAACGTCGAGGTTGAGACTGGCTGAGGGCTGAGCTTTATCACTACCTGCCTCCCTTTCTTATTACTAACCATCCTTGACCCATCTTTCATGAGTGGAGCATTGTATTGGTCGATGGCGAGTCCGGTCACCGAAATTGTGAAGAGTTTTCGTGTCCGGGTGACTGTGTAGGCCTGTGCTGTACTCGTGGTGTAGTTCGGGTTTCGTATCTAAACCCACCGAATGGGTGTCTCGGGAGCATGTCCGAATGTCTAAGACACTCCGAGCGGTTCAAGAACCCGGAGGGTTGGATCCGAGGGTTGGATCCGATTGGGCACCCCGTATGGAGGGTTGGGCTGGGCTGAGGGGGAAAGCTTGGCTCTTATTGAGTCTGACAGCGGCTGACATGGCCTCCTACCCGGATCTTGGCCTCCGAGACGTCCCTCCGAAAACACGGCGAGCCGACGACCATGGGAAAGCCACGTCCGGCGACAGTCGGGTCAGCTCCGTGCACACGGCCCATGAGGGTATGCGAGGAGGTTGGGACCCTGGTCACTCACCCTCCCGGAGTTCACGTACCATGGATCTTAGGGTCAGGGCTTATGGGGAGCTTTTAATGCGAGTTAGATATTCTGCAGGGCCATGGGCACAGATTACCTGATCTTAGGCCCCCTTTACAAGCACAAGAAGAACACGGGGCGGGCAGGAGCAGATTCAAACAGCGCGCCGGACTGATCATAAATACCATTTCTAAAGCCCGCCTCCCTGAAAGGGACTTGCTTTTTGGAATCCCAACACCGACTCAGAGAATCACGCGGTGCGATGGGTTGGATCAAGACGACAGTCCAGTGCGCGCTGGCGCTCTCAACAGGCTTTCTCGGTGTCCAGGGGCAACTGACCACCCGGCAGCAGCCTGGACAGTCCTCGCCAATTGTGTGTCAATACCCTCCTGAGTGGCAGTCATGTAACACCCCGACAAGCAGAGACTGCTGGATCCGGAAACACAGCAGACGGGGCAGGATCGAGTGGGATACACAATTCGACGTTCTGACCAACTGTGAGGAGCTTCAGCTAGCCCCTGATTGAAGATTCAGCACTGGCTAACCCTTACCTAGATGAAGAAAGGGTTCCCCCTGGAGTGACGAGAGAATACTGGCTTGAGGTTGGGTATGATCCAGACGTGAGTGTCTCGCAAATGAAACTCTTCTTTGCAAGGCGCTGACCTCGTTGCAGGTTGCCCCTGATGGCCATCCCAAGACAGGCGGCCAGTATTTCAATGGCACATATCCGGGCCCCCTGATTGAGGCCTGTTGGGGCGATGAACTTATTATACATGTCACAAACAGCGCTCAATCTCGTGAGTGAATTTGCAAGACTGGCGGCCATGGAAGAGTGCCTCTGATTGAATCTAACGCGGATTGGACACAGAAAATGGCACCACCATTCACTGGCACGGCTTGCGGCAGCTCAATACAGCTCAAATGGACGGCGTCAATGGGGTTACCCAGTGCCCAATCGCTCCAGGTGAGGCAGTCCCTGGACCGGATCTTTCGTGAAGCACGTTATTCTAATCCATTTGATCAGGAGACACGTTTACCTACAGGTTCCGCGCCGCGCAGTACGGACATACCTGGTATCACAGCCACTACTCCATGCAGTATGCCGACGGTGTCGTTGGCCCTATGGTGATCCACGGCCCGTCTAGCGACGACTGGGATATTGACCTTGGCCCGGTGTTGCTCACAGACTGGATGCATGACACGGCATTCAACGGATTCGCCAACATGGAGATGCCTGGGACGGCCTTTTGGGTCGACAGCATTTTGATCAATGGCCACGGGCACTTCAACTGCAGTGCCGCCACACCTGGAAGTGACTGCGCCGGATCATACTGGGAGACGAGCTTCGTTCCCGGCAAGAAGCACCGTCTGCAGCTCGTGAACACAGGATTCAACTACCCCATCATATTTTCCATCGACGATCACAATCTGACCGTCATCGCCAACGATCTGGTCGCCGTAGAGCCCTTCACTGTCCCCTCGCTGACCATCAGCCCGGGCCAGCGCTATACTATCGTCGTTGAGGCAAAGCAAGCTTGCGACCATGCTGGAGACTACTGGATCCGCACTGGCACCGAGTGCGGCGGCTGGAATGCCGCCATCACCGACAACAGGACGGCCATCATACACTACGACGGCGCTGCCAGGAGGCTTCCGACGGTAAACCGGCCGATGCCATTCAACCTGACCTGCCTTGACTTGCCCGCTCACCTGCTCCACCCCAAAGTCCCCTGGGTGATTGACGCACACCCAAATGATATCGTCAACTACACTGCTACCAAACAGACGAACCTAAGCCACTCTATCGGGCCACCGCGGTACATGCATTGGACTCTTGGCGGAGAGCCCCTGTGGCTCGATTTCAGCAGGCCGACCATTTTAAACCCAGACTATTCACTCAGCAACGTCCACTACGTCGCTACCCAAGGCAGGTTTTCGTCCATGTGCCGGGCACATTCCTGCCTCCCTAGATGGGTAGCTTGCGGCTAACCTTGCTCTCAGAGGACTTCGATATGGGTTGGATCTACCTCATCGTCCAAGCTAATCCGCTTTTGCCGTAAGTGTCACCTCATCCACACTCTTCTTATTTCGTTTATTACTACTGCCTACGAACATTGCCGATTTCTTTGAGAAGACGCCGCTGACATACCTTCATCTAGATCGAACCATCCGATCCACCTTCACGGCACTGACGTCGCGGTGCTGGCGCAGGAGACCGTCGCGTGGGACCCCGTGACGGGCCCTAGCTTCTTCAACTACAACAACCCGCCCCGGCGTGACACCGTCATGCTGGCCAACACAGGGTTCACGGCGCTGGCGTTCCGGCCCAACAACCCGGGCGCCTGGCTGCTGCACTGCCACATCGCCTCGCACGCGGGCTCGGGGCTGGCGGCCCAGATCCTGATCCGCCACCGCGACGGGGCCGAGAACACGTATCGGGGCGGCCTGGAAATGGTCAGGGATGGTTGTAGGGCGTGGTCCAGCTCATCTCTTGTCGAGACGATGATACAGGATGACTCTGGTGTCTAGAAAAGCCTTTTATAGAAATCTGCTATTGAATTGAATTTATCTTATGAAGCACCTGTTTGCCTTCATCTCGTTGTTTCTTCACTTGCTGACGATCGGCATTGGCCGTGACGGATTGGAACTCACAAAGTGCGACTTATATGTCGAAGCACATAAATACTTAAATACAGTAGTGGATTAACTACGGTTCTATCACCTAACGCAACACCCTATCAACTAATGCAACACCCCATCACCTAATGCAACACCCTATCACCTAATGCAACACTGCTCAAACCCAATCTCACAATACTAACTTCCAGCGCTAAAAACAAATTCAACAAAATGGCACTAGCTAGTAAGCTATATGAACGATTCGGAATCGAAGTTCCATCAGAGTCCTGAATTCGAGGGCAGGTTTTTCGATTACGCTTGGGCACTCTGCAGATGCCGCATAGACGTTGTGTCGCAGAACCATCCCCTCACTTTCCGTTGTGGCTCTCTTCTGCAAGCTATATGCCTCCTGCGGCAGTCAAAATGCCCCACTGGGCAACGTACAACCGCCTCGTATGTCTTTCTTTTCTGCCTTGCATATCTGCCCTAAGGCGGGCATTTGTTCTACGAGGAGGGTAGCGTTATGCACCGCCAGTTGGGCACTTGTAGCCATACAACGGAATGTTTCGTCGGTCGGGCTAGTCTAAACCAATGACATTTGGATGCACCTAGTCGTACGAGGCAGAGCGCGTTCCTCAAACGCGAATTGCAAAGAGGGACTGCAGGAGTACCAACCGGGGTGCGTTGCATAAGGTGATGTGTTGCATAAGGTGATATGTTGCATAAGGTGATGTGTTGCAGTAAGTCTAGGTGTACGTTGACGATATATTCACACACAACATGGTTCAGATGATTGTATGGACATGAAGCCTAACGTCCCTTCTGGCCAACGTAGGCGATACTGTCGATACCAAGCCAAGCTTAACCATGAGAAGGTCTGTATGTATATCGGGCCACTTTAAGCAGCATGGCGCGTCAGATGAGAAAAATAATGGAGCACTTTCTGTTTTGGAACTTAGTACATACATGAAATGGACAGCCTAAGGAGAAGATAGTGGGTCTTCTTTTTGATACCAGGAGGAGGACGAATGCCGTTGAATGAAGGCAGCAGTTGCTGGATTATATGGCCCAGGTATGGGTCTGAATAAGATAATCGGCGCACCAGGACCTTTTTAGTGCCAGGCTTTGTGAGTGAATTCTATTATTGATAGATAGTAGGTCCAAGAAAAATACGAATCTGTATACCGTTACTGTGCGAACTTCAAAACACGATCAGTCATGGACATGTACATTATTGCTATTTGGCTTCGCACCCATTATCTCCGAGAAGAGTACCTTGCAAACCGAATTGCCGCTGAGGTCTTCTTTTCGTAGGATCTCGGATATATACCTAGGTAAATTATGATAATCGCTGTTGAAAGCTGAGAATCGCACTCTGTGGGAGGAACCAAAACGGAAACCAGTTCTCGTTAGGGACCCTGTCGGAACAGGAGGCAGGTACAGTCTCCCGCAACACACTCTGCTGTGGGTCTGGGCTCTACACCCTCGCCCCACAGACTACAGCCATCCACATTTTCTGAGCTTCTCGTTCTCTCGCTCTCTCTTCCTCCCTACAACGACAGCGAACCATTAGCAGTAGCGGCAATGAAGATCGTTTCCGCTCAACGCATCCCAGACACTCTGTTTGGGTCTTCCATACATTGGGCCCAGGATTGGTAGAAGGAATAAAACTTCTCGTTTGGACCTAGTTATGCGTTGTGTGACGGTAACCGTATTTATTAGAAGTTTTCCCCGGTGTACGTCAATACGGCGTATTGAAACAGATAAGTTCAAGACCCTTCAACCGGTCAGATCAGCTCCCATGGTAAGGTGCGTGTCGTTCGTAGAATGCTGTGTGAATTTGAGGTGTCACGTCGAGCGAGAGATGCGTAAAAGAGCTTTACCCATTATTTGTGTGGCTGAGTTCCATTTTCGCTACATGCCTGGGAACGAAACGGACCGTAGACGGTTCCAGTTTGAAAATAACGATTCTGGCAGGGCCTAAGGCCGGCGAGCGGCAACGAGCAGAAGAAGGCGGAGTCGGCTTACATCCAGTCTCAAAACGCCATAGTGGGAAGCGCTATGTTTGAATGCGCTAGTCTCTCGAATGAAAGCATATCATGTACATCCTGGAGAGAATGACCTTGTGAATGAACCCGAACGACGCTCCGAGGCAGCAAAAGTCGAGCGCTGCAAAGGCAAGTGGTCACGGGACGAGCTTCACCGCCCACACACTGCCACATTGGCGCGTCAGATCCAGAGGTCTATTTCACGGTAACTGGTTGCTTTACAGATGTTGGGTCAAACGGTGATTTACGGGTGGAGTAAGCCACGAAAAAATCGGGATGCTCAGGAGCTCTTGGGAAGGATATATCCTATGGGAACAAAGAGAAGATTTTCCCCAGGAAGGAGCAATGAACTACACCTACTTCAGCACTAAATTAATTTGATCCCACTACTGAAAATCTTTTACCTCGTGAAAAACGTGGAATCGTGGCTGTGGGCTTCGAACAATAGAAATAGAGTCACCAGTTTGTAAATTGCCTTCCGCTTATTCTCTTTGTTCAATGATTTGGGGCATGTTGGGACTTCTTGGATCACATACATACATCCACCATCCAATGTCCTGCACAGCTAATAGTGCTTCACTACCCTGCTGACGTGGACCCAGAAGCAAGAGTGAGCATAGAATCGCGTATTTGCCCTCTTGACAGAGATTTCCGCTTAGTTTAGGATAGTAACAGCTGAGGGGAAAAAAAATTGACGGATAGTTCGTATAACTAAGACTACAACAGGCCGGGCACGTTCCACCAAAACCATGGATGGGTATGGCTTTCATGCCACTGAAGTCTCTTAATGTGGTTAGCCTGGGCTTGGTCCCTTATAATCGATCATGTGCAAATTCCCTGGCGGAGCTGGTTCTCCGTTTTGGGTACGACACCAAAACGTTCGGGCTACAAAGAGGGGCCCAACTTCGCAAACCTGCCCCGCCTTCCCAAAACCAACATCTACAAAATACAGGCCATTACAGCTTACATGGACCCAACTCGACTACAACATTTAACTAGCTTTCCGAAGCCGACTCCAACGCAATAACAGATGAACTCAACCCAGCCGCGACGCCCGAACACTCGAACCGACTTCGAGATTGCCGTCATCTGCGCTCTCTCGATCGAAGCCGATGCCGTCGAAGCCCTCTTCGACCACCACTGGGAAGACGACGGACCTCCCTACGACAAAGCCAGGGGCGACCCCAACACATACTCCACTGGCGCCATCGGCCGCCACAATGTTGTCCTTGTACATATGCCAGGGATGGGCAAGGCTAGTGCCGCAGCCGTTGCCGCCAACTGCCGCGCGAGTTTCCCCGACATCAAGCTTGCCCTTGTCGTTGGCGTTTGTGGTGTCGTTCCCTTTCGTCTCGGCGGCAGCGGCGAGACGACCGAGACTGTGCTAGGCGACGTCATCGTCAGCGATGGGGTCGTACAGTACGACTTTGGACGGCGACTGCCCGAACAGTTTGTGACAAAAGACACGCTTCTAGATGCCCTAGGCAGGCCGAACACTGAGATACGCGCAGTACTCACAAAGCTCAAGGGCCTCCGTAGCCGGAAGATGCTACAAGGGAAGATGGCCGGCTATATGGACGTTCTCCGAAGGGAGCCGGAGCTGGCGGCCGTATACCCCGGCGTTGAGCAAGACAAGCTGTTTGAGGCGACATATCGCCATGTAAGGGACGGAATATCGTGCGAGAAGTGCGCTTGCAACGGCAAACTGATACCACGTGCTCGCCTGGCCCAGGGCGATCGACAGCCTGCTGTTCATTTTGGCCTGATTGCGTCGGGCGACACGGTCATAAAATCTGGCAAGGACCGTGACCACATTGCACGGGAGACGGGTGTTATAGGGTTTGAAATGGAGAGCGCCGGTGTTTGGGATATCTTTCCTTGCGTGGTCATTAAGGGTGCCTGTGATTACGCAGACAGCCACAAAACCAAGACATGGCAGCGGTACGCCGCGGCTGTTGCCGCGGCATGTATGAAGGCTTTTCTAGATTACTGGATGCCTCCAATATCAGGTGCGTTATGTTCTCCTCCGGAGGATTTAAAAAAAAAAGGCTTGCTGGAAATGCTTTTGTTAATTCTTGTAGTGTCCGCTCCTATTCTCGAGCAGCCTACCGGCCCTTGGTGTAGGTGGAACTTCCAAGTGTGATGCGAAACCAAGTTGACTTACGCGGCCATAGTTCTTGTTCCATACCCGAGAAACGACAGCTTTGTCGGCCGGGCAGCCGTCCTAGATAATCTCAAACAACTACTGGTCAAGTCTGCCTCGCAGGCAAGAGTTGCCCTCTATGGCCTTGGCGGCATTGGGTGAGCTTATATGGCTATAATTATATTGTTTCGTAATTAACTCCTCGTAGGAAAACACAGATTGCCTTAGAATACACGTATCGGCTCAAGAGGGAATGCTCAGAAATGTCGGTCTTTTGGGTCCACGCAAGCAACGCTGAACGGTTCCGCCAAGCATATACTTCCATTGCACAGGAATGCCAGATCCCCGGCTACGATGATCCTAAGACAGACATCCTGACGCTGGTGAAGAAGTGGCTAGAGAGGAAAAATTGCTGCCGGTGGCTGATGGTCATCGATAATGCCGATGATACGCAACTTTTCTTCGGCCAACAAGGGGGATTCGAGACGGACAACCACAACGGGAACCTTGCACGGTACCTCCCCGAGTGCCTTCACGGCGCTATTCTTGCCACAACCAGAAACAAGCAGGCTGGCTCGAAGCTAACTAAAGGGAAAACCCTTATCGAGGTCGGGATCATGGACGAAGGCGAGACAGATCAATTGCTCCACGCACAGCTCGACGGAATTAGCGTTGCTCCTGGTGAATTCTCTATACTCTCTTCTCGCCTAGAACGCCTTCCACTCGCGCTTGTCCAAGCAGCCGCATTCATCCAAGAGAACACTATAGATGTCGGCAAATATCTTGAGCTCTTAGACGGAAGCGACCAGAACCTCATCGATCTGCTTAGCGAGGATTTCGAGACAGAGGGAAGGGACTCGGAAACTCCTCGTGCAGTGGCTGAGACATGGATTCTCTCGTTCGAGCAGATCCAACGGCAAAATGCCTTTGCGGGTGAACTCCTTTCTCTCATGAGTCTTCTTGACCGGCAAGCCATCCCCTTGGACTTTCTATCCCGCTATAGCAAACAGCAGCAGGACCAAGAGACCAGGGGAGAAATACAGCTTACAAAGGCATTAGGTGTTCTAAAGGCGTTTTCTTTTGTCGTCGAGGAGAAGGATCATGGTTTCGATATGCATCGGCTCGTGCAGTTGGTGACACGAAGATGGCTTGTCAAAAAGGGGAAGATAAGACACTTTGCCGGCCAGGCACTGTTGACAGTGTCGCACTGTTACCCATTCGGCCGGTATGAGAATTGGGTAGTATGTAGCGCATACCTTACACACGCATATGCAGTGCTTGGCAGCGAAGGCACTGGTTCAAGGGATGAGAAGGCTGGGAAGGCGACTCTTTTGCACTCTGTTGCAGGATTTTTTGCTTACCGAGGGCAGTGGAATGACGCTGAGAGGTTACAGCTTGAGGCTGCTAAGCTACGAGAGGAAGTTCTAGGGTCGGATCATATCTTGACGCTGACCAGCATGTCCAACCTGGCGTTGACATACCATAGTCAGGGCCGGTGGGAAGAGGCCGAGAAGCTGTTTTTACAGGTGATAGGGACTCGAAAGACGAAGCTTGGGGCTGATCATCCCGATACGCTGGCTAGCATGGGTAACCTGGCGTTGACATACCATAGCCGGGGTCGGTGGGAAGAGGCCGAGAAGCTGTTTGTACAGGTGATAGGGACTCGAAAGACGAAGCTTGGGGCTGATCATCCCGATACGCTGGCTAGCATGGGTAACCTGGCGTTGACATACCATAGCCGGGGCCGGTGGGAAGAGGCAGAGAAGCTGTTTGTACAGGTGATAGGGACTCGAAAGACGAAGCTTGGGGCCGATCATCCCGACACGCTGACCAGCATGCACAACCTGGCATCGACGTACCTGGATCAAGGCCGGTTAGAGGAGGCCAAGAAGTTGTTTTTACAGGTGATAGAGACTTTCAAGATGAAGCTTGGGGCTGATCATCCCAACACGCTGACCAGCATGGCCAACCTGGCAAAGACGTACTACAGGCAGGGCAGGTTGGAGGACGCCGAGAAGCTTGGGGTACAGGTGTTGGAGACTCGTAAGATGAAGCTCGGGTCCGACCATCCCGATACGCTGGCCAGCAAAGCCAACCTGGCGTTGACATATCTGAGCCAGGGCCGGTGGGTGGAAGCGGAGAAGCTAGAATTATAGGTATTGAAGACCCGCAAGGGGAATTTCAGGGCCAATGATTCCGACACGCTGGCCAGGATGAACAAACTCGCCTTATATGTATGGGCAGTCACAGGGGTTCTCTTGGCTTGATTTAGACTGGCTTCGATTGATGGCAAGGGGTACTATATGTCGACCAATACACCATGTCTGCTCTAACATTAAGGTGGAAAGACTTAGCGCACAAAATGTAAAGAGAGTCACATCGTACAGCCAATCGATTACAAAAATCCCTACTGTTCGGAGAAAACATTGTATCGGGGACTCAAACGGACAGCCAGCTCCCGTCAGGAAAGCCCCTGCTGGCCACAGATTGTGATAGTTACCCACTAGAACAGGTGAGTTCCTATGCTTCTTTATTAATTAGCTCCTTACATATCTGCTCGCCTCACCCCCTCCTCTTTTTCGATTACTCCCCTTCTCTCGTGCTTTCCCTGTCCATTTCTCTTGTCAGAATAAGATACTACCGCCCTCCACTACAAACTCTGTAGTTGCCTTACCAGATATACCTAGGTAGGTTATCAGTCCCCTAGTCGCGGCAGCTCCCTAAAGAAGCTCGCAATGGCCTCCGACACGTGGCTGGACCGGGGGATGTCGTGCCCCCCGCCGTGGTCGTACATGATCTTGGGGTCTCGGCAGAAGCAGGCTAGCTGCATGGCGCTGGGCCAGCGAGGGTCCTTTGCGCCGTATACGTGGACGGTGGGGATGGTGATGCGCATGTCCGGGGGTACGCGCGAGAAGTCGATGCCGAAGACGTCGGTATCGTCCAAGAGGGGCGGCTGCGACGATGCACCGGCGGCCACGGATGCGTCGTGCAGCAGGCCGGCCGTGTCATAGTCCCAGAGTCCGATTCCCGGGCGGATCTCGTCGAGGTGGGCGGCGAGGTGGGCAAGGCGCGAGGCCTTGTGGTGCAGGGCGGCGGCCGTCTGCTCGTTGATTCGTCGCGCGCGGGGGGAGATTGGCAAACCGAGATTCTCGAGCGCAGGCAGGGGCACGCCACCGCAGATGAAGACGACGGAGCGGAATGGGAGGGGTTTGTCGGGCGTCTCACAGGCGTGGTACAGGAGCAAGCTCGACACGAGCGCGCAGCCCTGCGAGAAACAGCAAAGCGCGTCATAGGGCCCCTTCTCGGCCAGGTAGTTCAGGAGGCGCCTATGCGCAGCCCGGATGCTCGGCACCGTCTGCTGGGGATACCAGACGTAGGTCGGGCTGTTGTAGAGCACTGGGATGCCGGGCGCGGCGGGGGCCGGAAAGGGGCCGTCGATGAATTCAAACGTGTAGTCGGGTCCAAGCTTAGAGCGAAAGGCAGCTGTTTTTTATGTTAGTTGATTTCCATCTGGATACACGCAACAGCACCCCAGTTTCCACCGCCCCCCCCTCCCTCCCCTCCCCTCCCTTCCACTCATCCCATCGTACAGGGACAGTACTTACCTGTTTGTGATTTGAATATAGCGGCGCTCGTGCCGGCGCCATGGAGACATAAAACCCTCATTGTTTCAAACTGGTCGGTGTAGCCGGTCTAACACTACGCATTTCCCACAATCTCGCTGTTGGGGTTGAAGCAGGGAGAAGCAAGTAGGGGGGACATTGGACATATCCAACGTCGGGGCTTTCAAGTTGCCAACGCCATCTTCGGCGGGTTTTATGCGATTCGGTGTTCCTATCGGAAACAGTCCGAAGTCCCACTTGAGTAGATACCTCTCATCCGGTTTTTACGGCTGCCTGCAAGAGTCAGTTGCAATATGAGACTGTGCACAGGCGGAGAGGCACGCGCTGCAAAGAACCGGTTTTCTAAATGAGAGCGGTTTTAGTCCAGGCCAGGTTCCAGCTGCGTTGTTGAACCCACAGCCTTTTTAGACTAACTACCTAACGTATTCTTCTTGTCTATATATATGTCTATATATGCGAGTGGATGTTGAATCGCTCTATTGCAACAGGTGCATCCAAAATTGCCGCCAGACTGGTTGCTACCTCTCGTATGCAGGCGATGATGCTCGGCCCCTGTTCAGAGCTGCTCGTAGTTCCCTCGGCAATGCACTGCTCGACGAAGCGCGACGTTACCACGGTGCCCAAAACTCCATTTCCGTTGCCGTCGCCCTCGAATGCAGATTTTCGGCTCACCCGACAACCCTCCGGAAGACCCAGAGCGCCCTCGACGTCCTCGAGCACGCGCGCAGCCGCCTGGATGACGAGCTTGATGTGCAGGTCGCCAAACTCGCGTAGGGGCGCGCCGCACACGTTTAGATCCTTCCAAATGGGCTGATTCCGGCGCCATGATGGCTCCGTATCGCGAACGTACTGGTACACGGCCTGGTAGTAAAGCAGGTACAGGTCGAGGAGGCGCCGGTAGCTCGCGATCAGGGTCAGGGCGGCAGGCCGGTCGGCAGTGTAGGCGACGCGGCGCGTCTGCTCTGGCGCGATAGAAGACGCGTATGATGACCACGACGACGGGTTCGAGACGAGTGTTGGGGTTGATGAACCCGAGTGTTCGTCCAGGAAGAAACAGCGGAGCAGCCGGAGGTAGTCGTCGGCTGCTTGGAGCACCTCGCCCGACATGTGCACGGGGAAATGCCCCGGGGGATCCAGCTCGCTGTGGCCGTCGTGGTACTTGATACGAAGCTCGTACATGTTGTCGCAGAGCTCGGCCGCTCTCCGCACCAGCGCAGCGAGACCGACCTTGGCTACCTGCAACGGCTTGAATCCGCGAGAATCGGGCCCCCCGCGGAGGCAGGTTGGTGATCCTGTTGGCTGCAGTTGCGGCTGAGATGGGGGGCTCGGCGGATGCCGGGCCGCCGGCGTAAAATCAACTTTCATGAAATCGTCCGGCGCACCCGTCATGGGGTGGTGCGTGTGGTGGTCCATCATGACGAGCCCATCTGAAGAAGGATTGCTGCCGGTGCCCGTCATGGCCGCGGACCAGGCTGCCACTTGGTCTCCAAACGACGACTCAAATCCAGCTGCCAAGACATCTTCTGGACTGAGCGTATCGATCATGTTATCGTCATCGAAAGGGTCGCTATGAGCAGTTGCAGAGCAGCTGGGCGCTGGCGTGTGGTGTCCAATGTGGTATTGCTGCCCAACCGTGTTGTTGGTTGAATCGTTGTCCGTGTTGGGCGCGTCTGTTGCTGCTGCTGCTGATGCCACTACCACGGCCGCTGCCGCCGACGCTGCCGCCCATGATTTAGCCTTGGTCGACTCAGAAGCAGCAGCAGTATTATGGCCTGCAGTGCTGCGGGGTCGGCGCCCGGGAGGGAGCGCCAGCCCAAAGCTGCACCGCACATCCGCCTTGCGGCAGCGCTGGCAGCAATCTGGGATATTCGATTTCTCGCATTTGAGTTTCTGCCCGCGGCACCTTTCGCAGGCCAGTCGCCTGCTTGTTCCCTGTTGGGTTCCTCCTCCAACTTGAACAACTTGCGCCGCAGCGCTGGTCTCGTCGTGTGATTCCATCGCCTTGGCGCTGGGGTGTATAAGTTGGAGAAAAAAATAAAATAAAAAAAAAGCGATATCCGTCACTTGGCAAACCGTCACCTTACTTGGCGATCCCGTCTGTCACTTGGCACCGATTGCTTCGCACAATGTGGGTTTGCGCGACAGTTTATGATCCGTTATGAGCCGGATTAGATGCGGGCACTACCATTAGCTCGCGGGTAGCCCCTTGCCCAGGCGGTTCAGAGCGAGCCAATTAGAGCGCCCCGGTAGTGTTCCGTAGTTGGTTTGAGCCAGTGCGACAAGGAACGAACTGCGGCTGTGGCACCTTCCGGGATCGACGCGGGGCTGACAGCTCATTGATTCAAGGGCGGCTCGCTGGCCGAGACATGATACGGACCAAGTCAGCTGAGCTTGGTGAAAAAAGCTTAGGGAGTAGATCGAGTTAACCTTAATCTGGAACAGAACCTACGTTGCACTTTTATTCTCCTACCTAAACCAGAATGCACGTAACAGATTTCCAATATCCTAATGATTGTCTGATTGTCTAATCGTAATACTTGCTACAACAAACCTCTGCTCTGTAGCTCTGTAAAGCTGTTTCGACAATGTCTTATCAACCCGAATGCTTCGGACCGTAGGAATTCGTCTTGGTACCTTTTTTTTCGGTAGCCTTCAATTCGCATTCGATTTGCATTCGATTAGCTCACATTCGGCATAATACGCAAGTTAAGCTTACA